>JABGLY010000147.1:0-29650 GCA_013623525.1 Fusarium dimerum
CCCCCATGTCGATCGTCTGACGAACCGACCCATCTGACCCATGGCTCCGTCCCACGAACAGCCCGGGACCGAAAGGTGCCAGGGGCCTAACCTCGTTGACATCACCCGGGACTCGGTGCCTTGCATTCGGAGTGTAAGTCAATTCTGGTACGGGATCGAACGTCGAACTGGTGAGGTGAAGAGTGCTTTGACCATAGGGTAAATTCAGGGGAAGGCAGAACATGTGAATCATGCTGTGATTTCCTCTAGATATAAACCTATTCTTCCTCAGTGATGATGATTCCTATCATAGACTCTGTAGAAGAAACACCAAAGTTCATAGATTCCTTTCCTTTCCTGTCTTATCTTCTTTTCTCGGCCATTCCCTCATTCAACTCATTCCACCATGAAGATCACTCTCCTCGCAGCCCTAGCAGGCCTAGTCTCTGCCTCTGCCTCTCCCTCCCCCTCCACCCGTCAGCTCACCCCTCGCGGCTCATTCTGTGGTCAGTGGGACCAGGAGAAGGCTGGCGAATACACAGTCTACAATAACCTCTGGGGTCAAGACCACGCCGAATCTGGTAACCAGTGCATCACTAACGGTGGACTCTCCAGCGACGGCGCCATCTCATGGTCTGTCGAGTGGTCCTGGACTGGCGGAGCGGGACACGTCAAGTCCTACCCTAATGCTGTCGTCGAGATCGACAAAAGACCCCTTGGTGAGCTGAGCAGTATCATGTCGCAGTGGTTGTGGAGGTATGAAAATCCAATGCCCTTGGCAGGTGATGGGCCAGATAAAACAGAAAAACTGACAGGTGTTATTCTCCCCCCCCTCCCAGCTACACTGGCGACAACCTCATCACGAATGTCGCCTACGACATGTTCACCAGTTCCTCCGTCGACTCGGACCCAGAGTACGAATTCATGGTCTGGCTCGGCTCCTTCGGTGGCGCCGGTCCCATTTCATCAACCGGCTCCCCGATCGCTAGCGTCGACATTGCCGGCCACCAATGGAATCTTCACAAAGGCACCCATAACCAAATGACAGTCTTTAGCTTCGTTGCCGAGAGCGACATTAACGATTTCTGCGGTGACCTTGTCGAGTTTGTTGACTATCTTATTGACAACCAGGGAGTTGGCTCCTCCCAGATTCTTCAGACCATCGCTGCAGGCACCGAGCCATTTGAGGGGACTGACGCAGCCTTCACTACTGAGTACTACTATGCCGATGTCTCATACTAAGACAGCTGGTCTGTCATGGACAAATACCGTGTCGGCAGAGGGTGTCCATCCCAAGTTGTGACGTGGAGGCTGTTTTGAGCGTTAATTAATTCTTGTGTACATACTTTGGCGAGTGAGTGTGCAGGACCTGTACATACCAACCTAGATCGGAGAAACCTATCATTTGATCATCACGAACTCATCTCCAATATTGAGAAGGCCTACCCTGTGACATGGGCTCCTGGGTTGAGACCTCGAGCTTCCCTAGCCAGAACCCGTGAGGCGCACCAGGCCGAACATGTGCCCCCTTGCCGACATGTTTGAGTTGAGCGTACTTGGCACGCCCAGCGAGGCGAAACTGCTTTAGTTCGGCCAAAACGTCCTTCATTCCCGCCAGGGTAGGCTGTGCAGGCGTCTCCAAGATTTCGGGCATTATCGCCATACACCACGCCGTTTGGAAGACTACGGAGAGATAAGGTGCGCCGGCCATGACTTGAGCAGGTGTGGCGGGCCCGGCATGGTCCCGTACCCTCTCATCCATCACCAGCCTGTGGTAGGCGCGCACAATGGGGTTGTCGCTGTCCCCACGTCCCGCCCACACTTTTTCCTGCCCGACTTGTTGATTCCTGATGGTATCTACCAGTAGATACTCAGAACCATTCTGATCTGACTGATCATTGACCGGAGCAAACTCCGCCGTCGATGCGTGTCCAATAGCTTGCCGCTGAGTCGCCCGGGTCACTTGTCTCTGAGGACCGGACTCGAAGAAGCTGAAGTCGCCTTCGCCCTTCCTCATTAGCTCCTCCGCGTCCAGGTCTTGTGTCATTGAGAAGCCATCCTCAAGAGGGTCCGGCTCGAACTCTAGACGAAGGTGTCTCAAGCCAGCCAAGACGGCAGGACCCCGCCTCAACGATGAACTCGCATCATGAATATCCCTCTCCTGGGCTGATAATAGGTTCAGGAAGTTTACTAGCCTAGCGATCAGCGGGCCACTTGACCGTCGAGGGATTTGGGTGAGAGTCAGCGACGCCAAGCGAGGATTCATGTCCGGGATGAAAGCCTGCGGGAACGCCATCTCCCACCGTGACAAGACCGAGGTCTCGGCCAAGTACAGACGTGACATCGTCGAGAACCCGTCAGCCTCCAGGGTGGGAATTTGAGTGACAAGGGAATGATGAATCCTGGTAACGCGTAGATCCGGAGAGAAGACAGGACGAAACATGTGCGCATAAGGAAATCCGTGAAGCTTGGCCGACCTTGGCCACAACCGCGCCGTAGCTGGAGTTGAAGGAACAAGGGGCATGGAGTCGCATGTAAACTTTTGCAAGCGCCCGTTACTCATGTCAAGCACTTGCCGAATCCCTAGAGAAGAGATGTGATTATTGGACAAATCCAGATGTGTCAAGTGTCCGGGTCGTTCATAAGCTTCGACGGCGTGGAACGAGTCCGCCCCCAGTAAACCCCGACAAACACCATCCGCAGAATCCGATTTGATGGGCTCACGAGTGTCTAACCTTGGAGGCTCGCAGCTCTGGTGCAGCGCACCTCCATGCTCAGTGTAGATGGGAGCATCTACGAGGTAGCGGTTGGGGTGTTTGAACGCGCTGCTCCATTTCGACTCGTGCAAGAAGCTCCATCGCAAGTAATCTCGCGTACCAGTTGGCGTAGCCTCCAGGTTACCCTCCACGTCAAAGTACTGGTCACGATACGCGCCACCCCTGTTCGCCAGGGGGAAGCAAAGGTCCAGTATGGCGCCAACACCAGGATCTGCGAGCCTGTTGTTGCTCGCGTCAAGACTCCACAATTTGTTTCGTCCGATGTTTGTTATCAAGGTTTCCATGGCAGAATTGTCGATTTCCTTGTTGCTGATTTTGAGGACCCTCAACCCTGTCAAAAGGCCCGGCTGGATGATACTCCCGATTCGCCCTGGCACAGCTGAGATATCGAGATATACCAAGTTTTGCAGGCAGCGAAGATCAGCAAAGTTGCTAGGCAGAGGAGATGATGTCCTGGGCATGCTCAGCATGCGGATGCGCGGAGTGGTCTCACCATTAACACTCTGGAAGATGTCACCTGAACTCAGTTCCTGCTGGTCATCAATGAGAATGCACGATATGCCAGGCAGCAACCCTAGCGCTCGCTTGAGGCTCTGGTTCACCGTTCTCTCCTGCTGGTCTGATGCAAAGTCGTAAACATCTTTACCGAAATGCCTCATGTCGAGTACACGAGCCAGACTTCTGGTGCGGACCCTCGTGTTGACAAGGTAAAAGTACACGAACTTGAACCACCAGTCTAGATCTATTGAAAGGTAATTTGTCAATAAGCTGCACCTCGGAAGCCAGAATGCCAGTTCTGGAATCGACTCACCATCGGCCGTATGTAACCCAGTGCTTCTAGCGGTGCGCAAACAGTCTTCCCAGATGAGGGGCGCAAAGATCTCCCAGTGACGAGCGCTAACACGACAGAGAGCTGGTAAATCGCTCAGATAGACGTACGGCTTGAGGAGAGAGGACACGTCGACCGGGGTGATGGCCTCGTGGTATGTGGGTAGCTCTGACATGATGCATAAGCTTGAACACTACCCGAGCTTCAAGCGAAGTAACGTAGAGAGAGAGGAAGTGCGAAACGAAACAAGAAACAAGGGAACCGGTTCGAGGCTGACCCGGGTACGGCAGTAGCCGGAATGGAGACAGGAAAGGCAAAATGAAGAGCCCTGGTTTGCCTTTCTAGGGTCTCGCCCGCACAGAACGAGTTGCGTTGCCGAAAATGTAATCGCTGATTGGCAGCGTTATTTCGTCTGCGGTGTTTAGCGCGGGCACGAAGTTGGCTGAGGTGGAGATGGGGATGGAGATGGAGATGGAAATTGTGATAGAAGCGGAGGTGGACGAGTTGATTACGGTGATGGTAATGGTGACGGTGACAAGAGCGGGGGGGAGCCATGAGGAGCTGAGGTTGGTACTGTACGTAGGTACCTGACCATCCTTGTTAAATGAGCCTGGGATTGCAACATCAGATCATGTGGGAATCGATGACATTCAACCTGATAAACAAATTTGCTGGTGATGAATTGATGCTGCAGAATTGAAATGAACCATCTAGTGGGCACTCTATTTGTTTTTTCTTTCTTTTTTGTTCGGTGCTCAACTCCGACCCAGATGGATGGCTATCCGATCTTGGTAATTGCTTCTTTTCCTTGGACAACCCCTCATTCAAGAGTAAGCTTGAGTTATAGTATTGGCTTGGGTTGTTCCACAAGACAAGTCAAACAAGGACAAGGTTCGAGGTATGCCAGTGGTGGATAATGACGTAGCGAAATGAGGTTGGAAGCTGTATGCAACAACTGGTAAATCAAGATTAGATGCAATATCCAATGGTGAGTAGAAGAAAAGAAAGAAAGAAAAAACGATATGTTATGACGGGACCAACAATGGGAGGGGGGGATGGAAAGGAAGAAGAAAATACAGAGGGCGCCCATTGGAACAGGAAACGTAATAACCCTCTTTCAGCGCCTGGCATATGGATGGAATGCAATATAATGACCCTGTGTTCTTCTGGGTCCATGTACCACTATCACTGGCAGGATGCAACTGTGCGGGCCTTGACAGGCTACCTACTGTACCAAGATACCTTCCCATCTTGACATGGTGTGGGGGGGGGGGGGAACTTTGATACGAACCCGATCGGATACTGGCTGTTATGGGGCTCCTGTAGGTCGATCACCACTGAAAGGAATCACCACTTTACTGCACTGCTTGCATTGAGCTTGCGCTACCATTACGTTACATCTCAGCTGACATATGTCGTGCCAGACACACCCGAAATAATCTCGGTAGGTATTCTGATCATGCACGTACGTGAACGCGCCGCAAGCAAGAAAGAATGTCATTGCGCCTTGCTTTTATTAAAAATGTGATATGTCGTGGTGAAAAGAGAGATGTGAGAAGTTTCGTCTACGTCTGGTTTGAACCATCAAGCAATGAGCACCAACAAGCATGTCCCGGTCACCTGGCAGGGCTGGGTGTTGGTTTATGATCGACCATTTTTTTCTGTCTAGCCGCAATGAGAATGTTGTATTGCGTTACACCTCTTGTCCTTTGCCAGGATCTTCCTGCTTGACTGCCGAGCGAACAGGGGGGGACGCGGATCTAAGGTCGTACAGTACCCATTGTGTCGGACAGAATACTCCTACCCCGCTGTGTTGGTTCAAGAGGGTTGTCAAAACAAAATTGTCAAGTCGTACTACATGCAACTAGCAGGGGAGGGAATGATCACATACAGTACGCGTACAATACATGTGAGAGAAATGACAGACAGACAGGCGGGCAGGCAGACAGGGAAGGGTTTACCTGGTTTTGTCATGAAAATCATTGTGTCATGGTTCCTGATCTGCACCATTTACTTCCCGTATCGACATTGACACGAACTTTATAGTGTACAATGTCGGCTGAAGTTGTTATTCACCTCTATCACAGCGAGCTGTCAAAGGCTGTTCTTTTAGCCTAATCAGAATAGTCGGAGCCGCTCCCGCAATTGTGACCCCCTCCCCTTTCCACTAAAAATCTACCTGACAGGTTTTTTTTCCAAGAATTTACGTTCCTATCAGTTCAAGCCTCACCCGCCCGTTTACAAACCCTAACAGCGATCGTCTGGAATGGAGCAATGATCAAGAAAGGAAGGGAAAAAGGGGGGCGGTTGGGACAGGTTGAATACTTTGGTTTTCTTGCGCAATAGAACAATGATACTTTTTAAACGGTGGAAGAAAACGTGTCTACCTGCCTGTGCTACCCCTGATTCTAGGAGATCCCCTACATTTCACACTCCAAACCCATCTTGTACATTTCTTCAAAGCCTCTCAACATCTTCACATGCTTGCGGGTAAGCCTCGTCCAATTTAAACGGTTTCATCTTGCACAAGACTTGTGAGAAGATCAAGAACCAAGACGATGCATTAGTAGTCTAACACACTGTACACACCTCTTGTACAACAACACTACCAGATAAAAACGCAGGGTCTGTCTCAATTGAAGCAAAAAGGAAAACCAGAAAAGAAAAGAAGACATAGATGAGCCCCGTCTATACTTGTCAGCACGACACTTTTTCGGCTTAGTTCTGCGTATTTAACCCCAAGAAATCATGTATCACGCTATCGTGGTGCTCAAACACCCCCCCTCTCCCGTAGTGGAAGCTCCGCGCGGGGAAAGATAGTAAAGTCAGACAAATGGCGAGAGGACATGGGAAAAAAGAAAAGAAAAAAGAAAATAAGACAAGCCACTTGTTGCAAATGTCTTGGGCAATTAGAAATAAAAAAAAAGGAAGGGGAAAAATGTAGACGAAATATGACGAACGAACGGATGCTGTCTATTCCAATAAGCCATGAGATGCACCTCGCCACTTGGGGATATTTTTCGATATCTTGTGATTCCTCTGGGAGATATTGTTTCGTTCATCTCTACTTGAAGTTTCTTTTTTTCTTCTCAATTATCTACTTTGCTTTTTTATCTTTCTTTATCTCTTTGATCCTCCTTATGCGAAAAATACTCGCAACCACCACGGTCCGTCTTAGATCTGAGGAGAAGTAGTTTCATAGCGTTAATCCCGTCCAATCACCCATCCATACACACCTGTTCCCTTTTTACCTTTTGCTCTCTTCCTCCCCTTCACAATTACTCAAGTTTTCTAACATCATTATTACCACCAAATGTCACCATCGCTAGAGCAACATGCAAGCCAACTTTTATATATCACCAGTAACTAAGAAAGACAACCCCCTGGTCACGGTTGACGCCATAGCCGTGCTAGATCGAGAGGCCCATGTTGTACAACACCAAAAAACTAAGTATGACCTCGCTTGTTGCTTTTTCTTCTTCTTTCTTTTTAACCACTCCTCCTACTACTTTCCCATAGGGAAGATCATTTCCAAATCACTGGTAGACTCATCTTGGAAATTTGTCTTTGAAAACCGTTCGTCACATTTTTCTTCGGCTTGTCTAACCTACTATCATATTTCTGTCAGATATGCTAGTCATCCTTAGCCCTGTCCGACAACTATCGGACTCCCGACACCCTGATCTGACATCTGGTTTCTCTCTCTCGCTCTCTCTCTCTCTCTCTCTCGTTTCCTTTCTTTCTTTTTCTCACTAGCCGTCTCTCCCCCTCGGGGCCTGTTTCTTTGTACTCCCAATACAATGGGAACCGGTCGCAGAAAAAAGAAAGCAAGATTCTAGTTCTCCTCCATCCACACCATCTCCTGTCTCAGCGTTGCCTGCAGTCGGATAGAGGAAGATAGGGTGTAGCATGTCGAAAACCCCACTACACAGCTTAGTAGTTGTATTGTAGGCAATGCGAGACTCGCAGGCCAAGAAACTGTGGGAGAAAAATGTATGTAAAGTAATCCATAACGACACGGGTTTTATGTGGTGCCTGTTTTGACTCACGGATCGACGGATATTCGCCCGGGATCTGAGACAAGCGCGGGGCCACTAAACCCAAAGTCCATCTAGCCTTCATCTCATCCGAGTGAGTGATCTAGTCCGTTGAGTTGTTGAGCCAATCACGGCTTTGCATTCTACGACATAAAGTGTGGTCTCTACTAGGACAGACAGACAGCCAGCCGTAGACAGACACACTCACATCTAACACAGTCTAGCTCGACCTTTTTTCTTTCTTCTTCCTTTTTCCGTTAAGCCATTTCCCTTTTCTAACTTACATGCAGTAAAAAACAAAGAGGAGAAAGAAGAAAAGAAAGAGACAGTATCCAACTAATCTTTTTTTTTTCTTGGGGATGGATTGTGCATCCGATCATCTACTATCATTTTTTGACATATGATGCTTCTGGCATCCATGTCCTAACCTAGCACACCCAAGATAACGAGTTGCGACTCATACAAAATAACCCCCCAGCCAATTAAAGCATGAAAGACCTGATACCGTAGTGAGTGGATGGATGCTCTTGGTGGGTGACGCAAAGGACAACAACTTGTCAAACAGGTCCCCTTGTTCGCCCATCCCGGTCGACAGATCAAGACCCCTTTCCCACTCATACCGGCACTACCGAATCAAATAAAATGGCAAAATTTCTATCATGGATACATACTAATCATTACACTATCTTCTTCTCCACCTCCCAAGAACACATAGTTCCTACTACAATTCCACGTCGTGGAACGTATTTCCGCCTTCCCTTTCAAATCTGCCTCTTTAATTCCGTCATGTGTTGACCCATTCTTTTCACTATGTGATAGTCTAAGTCTATACTCTAGTCAACATCATCTCGCAAAATAAAAAAAAGTGACAGGTCTCTTTTTTATCATATTCCTACCAAAAACTCGCCCAGCCATGTCTCCCACCATTTTATTTTTTTTTTTTCGTTTCTTTTTCTCTTTTCTTCTCCCACTCACTGCCTGTCAGCGTTGACATCAGTGACCACCATGTTATGAGATCCTTTCTGCCATTCCCTGCACTGAAATCCCGGAGCATCGTACAGCGTACATCTCATCGTTTCACTTGCATTGAGATGTGGCGGTCTCTCATTTGGATTCATTCCTTTCTATTCCTCATCAATCTCTCATATTCGATTTCACATGAAGACGACGCAGTTGATTACATTATTCAGGTTTTCATTCAAACCACCTAACTAAAACTACTCCTAATGTTGCTGTGAATAGTATAGAATCTATCCTTGTCTGGTACCAAGCATAGCCAGTGAGTATGATCCGTTTTGCACATGGAAGATACTCTCCTCCCAGTCAAAAGACTTTCCAAGCCGGCAATTGCTTTTGCAATAGAAGATACTCAAAGAAGAAGTTAAAGATAACAAACAAAGCCAAAAAGCCAAACGTGATCCAAGTCTCAACGCCGTGACGCCCTCAATAATGAAACTCGACCAAATAAACAAAACGCAGTGGATATTACCATGCACCAGAAATCAAGTGTCGTCCATCTTCTCCTCTCGCATTGCAAGTCACTTCGTCATCTGCATTGCAGTTCTACTCTGGAAAGCCAAAGAAGCCACTGACCAATGAATCCTCGTTTGCTTGGCTGATAACTTCCAGGCTCGACGTAGCCCCTCCTTGTCCGAGTTTTTTCTTATTCCCGCCTCTCTTTCCAATAAAAAAAAAAAAAAAGGGGGGGGGGATGCTATGTGAATGTGGGTGTGTGCGAGTGTGTATGAGTGTGTATGAGTGTGTGTATGTGTGGATATGTCCAATAGGTGGAGGGGTGTTGAGCGACTGATGTATGTTTCATTTGCCGTCCCCACTTGCTCCTCTCAACTCTTCCCTCTCTCCTCAAGTGGCAAGGGCTGCAAGCAAGGTACCCGGTCATTCAGGTCCAATCTTGGTCCGTTCAGTACTCCAGATCCTGCTTGTCCCCTGTCTTGGACTTGGGTGGTGCCCTTCTCTTTCGGCTGCGCTCCTCTTGCTCAATAATGGGCACCGCAGCAGGGATGAACTCAACTCCGCGGTTGCGGCTGTTTGGTCTGGCGTGAAGTTTTCGGTGGTTGTTCAAGTTGTCTTGGCGGTTGAACTGGTCCTTGCCGCAGAACTCGCATGAGAAACGGTTGGGCCCTTCACCGTGGAAACTGATTTCAACTTTGTCAGTTCTCATTCTTTACAATCCTGGAATAAAACTTACGTTTGCTTGTGACGCTTGAGATGCTCATTTCGTCGGAAAGCCTTGTGACAGCCGGGATAGTCACATTTGCACATGGCTCTTCGCACCACATCAACCTGGGCGGACTCAGACTTGTCGGTGCGTTTTCTTGAAGATCGAATCTGAGCTCTGTGGAGCTCATTCGTCTTGCGCTGAATCTCATGGACCATCATCTTACGCTGAGCTCGCATTCTGTTGGGAGAATTGGGGTCGTGTAGGGAGTAGGCAGTGAGAGGCGATGATGAGTGTCGATCCGAGTCGAATGCCTCGTAATCATGGGGGAGCTGATGCTTGTTGGGGAAGAAGGAGATTGGGCTGTCGTTGGCACATGACCAAGATGAAGATGTATCGGCAGCCTCTGACCCTGAGAGGCTCTGAGTAGGGGTCATCATGAAGGACGCAGCCCCCATGGCAGCTTCAGGAGAGATGGCGTACATGCTGAAGGAGTTTGAAGGAGTTAATGAGCCAATAGATCCGCTATGAGCCATGTTCATCTCCATCATGTGCTCGTAGTCAAATCCCATATGCTCT
Source organism: Fusarium dimerum (assembly GCA_013623525.1). Classification (NCBI taxonomy): domain Eukaryota; kingdom Fungi; phylum Ascomycota; class Sordariomycetes; order Hypocreales; family Nectriaceae; genus Fusarium; species Fusarium dimerum. The sequence goes on from JABGLY010000147.1 coordinate 10,381, forward strand.
CGCTTCATGGGTGTGTTAGGAAGGCCTTCATGGAAGGGGCCGTCAAGCTCATGCTTGACAGGTCCTCCAAAGAAGTACTGGCTGACAGCAGATGATGGGGGAGTCATCTCCCCTCTGTGAGAGCTGTGGGCATAAGGGCCATCAAAGTCCATGTTGCCAAACTCATGTGGAGTTGAGCGTCGTGAAGTAGGTGTATAACACTCGTAGACTGAGGAGGCCGAAGAGAAACTTGTCGAGGCAGAGGGGCAAGACATGGGTTGACTGCACAGGCTGAAGCTGTCGTCCATGTCGAACCGGTAATCCGAGTCGGCCTGCATTTTGAAGTGAAGGACAACGGTAATGAGAATGAGAGTGAAGGAGGAAGTTCGTCTGTGTCTGAGTTCCCTGGGATCAAAGGGATAGAAAAGAATGCTCAAGACGATTGTTCAGAGCGGCTGATAAGGAGTAAGCCAAGTTTTGAAAAGACTGTCGAGTTTCTGAATGGTCGCGAGAGATGTTGGGAATGTGTTTTCTGCGAAGGGGAGGACGCCCTTGAAGATATAGAAGACGGGAGGTGGATTGGGAGAGACAGCAGAGCGCCTTTGTGGCTAAGTGTATCCAAAGTGCAGATCAAGCAGCTGCTAGATCTCTCGCAGTGTGTACACATAGACAGGTACCAGGACATAGGTGGTGTGCAAGGGTACGCTCAAGAAAAGAATGCGGACTGGGGTCGACAGCTATGTTTGATGCGATCGAGATGGCAGATGGCAAGGATGAGCTTCCGATGAAGCAGGGCGGGAGAGGCGTGGCCCACTGGACTAGCTGGATTTATTGCTCGCATGGAGTGAGTGTGTGGATTCTCTTGTATTTTTGAGAGAAGTCGTGTATCAGTTATCAATAAATGTCCCTGAATGTTTCGCTGCACCCTCGAATTCCTCTGCTGAGAATTAAACTAGTATTTGCTAGACATATGTGTTGCGGGCTGGTTGTCTTCCTGTTTAAGCTCGCAAGATGAACTTTCAGCAGTTCCTTCGAACAAGCATCCCAATCCTTTGCATCTGAGCAGAAACCGAGGCCAACGTTGGTCAATAACGAACAACAGAGAGATGAGAATATGGGTGATTACCTCTTAAAACCCCCAGCCGTGGCCGTACCTCAGGTTATACTAAGCACGGCTGCATATAACTGCTCCCTCCAAGGGCTGTAGGGGTTGGGATGTGTGGACTGCACAGACTGTAGCCACACCCTCCTCAGCTAGCTCCAGTCCCTTGTCCTGGAGGTGGATAACACCCTGGAGGATGGTGAGGTGGGAGGGGTGTAGCTCATTTTCGTCTGCACACCCCGCACCCCCATGGCCAAGCCAAAGGGTTCGTCTAGTCTGGATTAACCATATCGGGGACCTGGTGGAGGCATGCATGAACTCGACCCCAAAGGGGTGGGATGTTACCCCCGATCTAACGTCAACCCATCAGCTGTCAACAGCCCTCGTAGTAATCAAGTAGCCATCCTCCACCTGCTCCAGCTGTGCCGGGACAAATAGGTCGTATTCTCCAGCAGGCCGGCGGTATTGTTGCGAGCAACCTATCCTACCTACCCGCGCACCGTAACATCAGTGGGGCCGGCATGTCTTCAACCTCGCATGTAGGTACAGTAGTAGTGGTCCTCTTGCCCCCGGCTGCAATGAACATGGCTCCGAGGAATGGGACGGAATCTGGAATGCCTCAGGACAGACTCATATCCGCAGACCCGTCGGCGGGTGAGACAAGGTTGGTCCGGCCGATAGCTTCCGAGGGGTTGTTTGTTCCTGAATAAGGTCTGCAGAGAAACGCCCTCCTCTACGGAGTCTATCCTGTCCAAACAACTCCTTACCTTTGCCTAGTTCCTAAAGGAGTTGGTTCAGATGCTGAGATGATTTTAATGGCTGTCTTGTTGCCCTCAACATATGAAGATGTGGAGCATTGGGAGACTGCAGGAGACGCAGAATAAAGATATGGTCTCAGGAAAAATGCGAGACAAAGACTGCAGATTAGTTGCAAGTCTTACTCGGCTGTGCCTGAGAGTCTTGCTAGTCAAGGACCGTGTAATCCAGATGTCTCATACTGTCCGGTGGGCTCTTCTTGACGACGGAGGGATGGCCGCGACTGAGAAGGCGACTCATGAATGGACACATGCCGGTACAACTTAGAGAGTAGCCCATGATTGGCGTTTGCGTATATCCCATCGGATATGGGACAATGGGTGATTAAATGCTAGGTCTGATGATGGCGGCTTGTATCAAGCATTCATCATGTGGTTTCGATCTAACAGAATGAATGTGCTCCAATATAGCTAGCAGGATGCATGTATTTAGACATTGGTTGTAAAACCACTGAATTTGAGCATGTCTTATTACAACTTTCAACCGCAGTTGAGAGAAGAATTGGTCCAGGTTCGCCGCAATAGATACGACCAGCTTTCATAACATGGACAGATCTTTGTACCTTGACGAGGAGAGAAGTGAAAGGAAAGACCACCTGAACCTATCAGCCATGAGAGTGACCATACTAACGCATGAGCCTCACAAGTCGCAGCCTCACATAAGTTTAGAGATGAGACTTGATGCGCACGGATCGCTTTCCGCTGTGTCGTCTTGGAACTGCTACAGTGTGAAAACTGGCTCGACGTCGCTAACTGGTAAGGTAGTGTTATCTTCGTTCAAACGGAAGTCTCACTGCCAGCACTCATGTAGTAGTCGGCATCGAATTGTTCGGCTGAACGGTCCTGAGGTGGGCTGTGAAGGGCAAATTTTCCATCCGTTTTGTAAAACGGAATATAGTCCAAGAGTCTAGTTTTAGTCGATGTGAGGGAAGCTCAAATTCGCGCAGCTAAAGAGCTGACTCGTGAAAACGATGAAAGAAGTTGCTGACTCTGGCCTAGACTAGTGTAAAGTTGTCGCTGTCATCGGAACAGAACACGGTGCATCGATTCATCCGACAAGAAGGCTTTCCGCCCCTGGTGACATATTCTTTCAAGTCCAAGAGGCCCACGAGATCGAAAGTTGGTAAATTCAAATAGGCGGCCTCATGTCAAGGGCGAAGAGTCGATAGTTCCAAACGGTTGCCCTGAAGTTGTCATTGTCGTCTCATCCCCAATTGACAATGCCACCTCTGACACTATCCGATAAAGCGGATAACGAGGGGCTAAGGGTGAACAGAATGAGGGGTACAATTGGAAGCTATTGCTGCTTAATTGGCGTTTGTTCCCCTTGCGAATACGCGTTTCGCGTCTCGAGACAAGGGCGGCTTTCTCCAATAACAAAGGGCAAGAACCGAAACACATTTCCGGTGTCATGGTCTAAGAAGTGACCACAAGCGCTCATGGGGAGTTCGAAAAGGACATTGCGGCGACGGACTAGATGAAAATAGCTAAGGCTTGAACCAGTGGTCGCTCCTATGCTTAGAGTTAAAGATTGGACAAACGCATGAGAAGAATTAGGTAAGCTAAGCGGTCGAAAAGCACTGGCAGTAAAGCAGTACCTCTTCTGCTTAACAGTAAATTCTTGTACCAATCCCAATGTTCAAAATGATTTGGTACGGCAGCCGACAATACTATTGCTATCCGTCATAGAGGACAGTACAGTACCTGGGATATCAGGATTTGCGGCAGGTAATCGTAAAGCACCTTTGCCGGCCGATCTGGGGCGGAACCAGGGTGTAGCTGGTGCCAGGAACCAACAGGGACAAGGGAGTAAAGCTGTAGATCTGATCCCCACTACACCACAGTCCTAAAAGAAGCTCCGTGCCTAAAGCCTCACTTCAGCTCAGCAGCCAGCAATTATTCAGTTGTGTTGGGATATTTGGTGCAGGCCACACGTTCTCTTGGCAAATTAATGATGAGCGCTGGTTGATTGCACTGATGAGACATCGAGTTGACATGAAATAACATATCAGATCTTGGAGAGACAAGGATAATTCGAGGAGTTTGATTGTGACTGTTCAGAGAGAGGGTTGGGACATGTACCAAGGTACCTGACAAGTTGTCAAAGGTTCCCATCTTTCACTTGACGGTTGCTGCTGCCTCAGGTTTTTGCACCTATTGTCCTATTTTTTATTTTTATTTTTGCCTTGGTGGTCGGCATGAGCTACCTTGCCCATGACAGATGCTCTCCTTACTCGTTTCTACCTGTGTCATGAACCAGACAATCGGCAGTAGTGATCAAAGGGTCTTTCCCGGCCACTCCGACGACTTATGTGCACCATCTAGAACCGAATCTTGCACCCCGATACTGAGACTTTTTTTTCTTCTTCATCTTTTTTTTTTTACTTCTTTTCCTCTACCTACCTACTACCCTATCTATTCACAGCACTCATTTCATTTTGATCCGCATCTGTTATCTCCATCTCATTCCCAACATCCGATTACACAATTAGGCCACTGCAGCCACCATGTCAATGAAAACCACTGAGCGAATGTCAGGGCAAAGGTGGCTTCCCGTCATCTCAGGCCACCAACGCCTTCAAAGCCACAATCAGAGTGGTCAAGAAGAGCCAACATTCATGCAGATGTGTGCGGCCTAACCCAGTTGCGCATGTATCCCGAAATGGTTTTTGCTAGTAATGCCGTATCCACTTCCCGTCCATTTCCAAGGGGGCATGGATACCGGTCCCGAGCCATGATTCTCAAATCCGGCATCGAGCGTTCCCCCTCCTTTGCCCAGGCCCTCGGGAACCATTGCACGGCATGGGCGACTTTACATCATAGATGCTGTGCTTTGACACGGACGAGCCTAGAAGCGCTATCCTCATAGGGTAGGGTCCATCCTTACTGTCGAAATACACAATTCCCGATGAGGTTTTTTTTCCAGACTTCGATCATAACGGAGCACGTCGACATATACAACTGCTGGTCGAAGAATCTGTCTGATGCTCGTGTCCAAGGTATGTGGCTTTATTTTCTCGAAACGGTTGGCTTTTCTCCTCATTCTTACAGAGGCTCAACGGCGCCCCTCGAACGCTCAACCAGACCCTCATCTCTCTGTAGATTTGCTTCTTCTCCTCGACATGACATCATGGATTTCTCAATTGACCCCGGTTCATATTGATAAGATCATGGCATACCTGGTCAGTATGAATTGTACAGTCCTCATATTCCACACAAGTCTCCCTCCACTTCGAGATGGATTTACTCAGGGATCGCATCGCAGCTGATTGTTGAGACTCTGTGTTGGATTGTGAGACTCGATCTGCCTCTACATAGGGACTGCTTCAAAAGTTTTCAACACAGCGCTCCACGCCGAGTATGATCAGTCACTTTTAGGTACCACTATCAGCAGAGCATCCCAAATCGGAATGAGAGTCTAATCAAACAGAAAGCCAGCTACACGTACACAAGCGTCTCTCAATCAGTTTTGCTTCTGTCATGCACGCTAGCGTCGCTGATGAGTTGGAGGGGTCGGATCGCTGGATCGGCCCTGGACCATGTTAAGCATGTTCTCGCCTCTCACGTTTACGATCTTGAAGGATTGTGCAGTGCAGACTCGCTACTCTTTCAATGTGGCAAATCATGCAACTCATCTCTGGGATCGACTCACTTTTCACGACATGGTAAGTTTTTGTGTCACCAAGGCACAACTGTTTATGCGTTTCACATCAACGTTGAGTATTGGACCCTTTGGACACCATGTCGACCCTTGATTGACATCAGTAGTGATTGGCCTCAACTTAGATATGCCGATCTCTACTCCTCCTCTTCTTCTTCTTCGCCCTTGACGTTTGAACCGTTTCGCACGGCCGTTGGTCTTTAGACTACCGTTTCCAGCTAACTGAAACTATCAAAGATATTGGTCATTAAAGTTTCCTCCCTTGTGCTATGAGTGGACAAAGAGCATCGCTTATCCCTTGTCAGGCATGCATAAAACGTACTATTTTGTGCTCGACTTTCGCCGAGACATTACTGGACAACTTATCCACCGATTACATGCTATCAAACGAGCTACTGTACCTCGAGCCATTTTGGGCAAATACATAGACCTACTTTAGTAGTTTGAACGACTCTATACATACGTCCCGGAGGATCAACCGGCTGCCGCAGCGGACTTATGAGGTACCTCTCCCCTGATATCCCCAGTGCAACAAATTACCAAGGCGATGGACTTGCAACGCTAGCATATCTGGGATTCTGATATATGACAGAGACTTCTAATTCGTGTAATGCAGGGAGCCGCCCCTCCTTCGCTCTACCTTTTCGCTCTCGCCTCTCCGCTGAGTGATTGGTATGAGTGCAAAGGCCACAGTTTATTTTGCTCGATACAGCCCCAGTCTTTCCTCTTCAGCTAGTATCTCCAACCTCCTCCATACAACTCTGGGTTCTCATGCCTTTCTGGTGGGTATTCGTTGCGGAACGATGCTGTGCCGACGGCCTACAGACTTGGTGCTCCCAGTATCCCAACTCAGAAACTGACTCGTTATGAATAAGGTGACATCTTGATCATTAACTAAACTCGCCGCCGTGTACATATTCCTACCCTAGTCAATATTGCTCCCTTGTTAAGGACAAATAGCAAGACCGCTTTGCTTCGTGCATATGCACACCTGTCGTTCAGCTGATGGAGATTCAGAGCTGAGGGGAGTCTGAGGGGAGTCAGACCTACATGATAGTTGGGTTGCATCGTTGGCAATCTCCCGAAGGTTGTTTAGCATTTAATCAAGTGCTACTGCTGGGGTTGAAGTTGGAGTTGGAGTTGTTGGGCCTCACGGCACCTGATCAGCTGACAGACGCACTCTTACCCCTGATCACCAAACTTTCTACCGTTGCATCGTCGAACAACTATACGTCACTCAAAATTCCCTGAAAGTCGTCTTTCGCCAATTACAATTTTGATATATGATTATGCATCTCGAGTAATTTGGCCGTTGCCGAAGGTTCTCGGGTCCGATGTACCATTACAGAGCAGCGCCCTCCCACCTAACTTCACTTGAGTCGGATATACGTCATGAAGGCGACTGTGTCGGCATGTTCTATCTCCTGGTCTGTAGTAAGCCCCGTCTGCCCGGGCCTCTATTCCCCTCACCACTCTGGCCGGCCTTGCTATATTCCCAGGCAGAGCATATGGTGAAGAGTTGATGCGACTCTTTCCTTACACAGCCCACTCACTATAGCCCACTATTACCGGCTGCTGCTGCATTGGATGTAGCACTGAAATTATGATGTGATCTGACAAGGAGTTGACAGGCTTCGACTAGTCGATCCCAATACAACTCAACAATGACTCCATTGCACATGATCACTCTGCCATGTGCACGGCACTGTCGGCGCTGATCACGACAACTCCTATTGTAGGGATGTCTGCACACTGTAATGTATGCGTCAGACTATGAAGTTCGGACCTCTTCCCCATGTTTCAAGGCTGCCCTCTGGATGGAATTTATGAAGATGGTTGTGGTGACTAGTGACATGGATCAACAATGCCAAAGGTTTGGATCATAGCCTGCCGATGTTTTAACATACCCTTGGGCTGGATCGAACGCAGATGTTCTCGCGAGATAGAGCACATTCGAATGTTTGTAACAGTGGCATCTCTCGTCATGTCAGGTACTTGACATTTTGAGGGCTCTGCGGGCGAACATGATTAGCTTCAGGACAAATTAATATCAATCGTTGCGCGACATGATGATCCCATCACAGACACGCATTTCTATCACAGGCTAATCAAAGACTAATGTGTCCCAGTACCAGCATTTTTTTCTTACTCTTTGACATGAAATTCTGAAGATGGAGAAACTTGACATGTCATGTCTCAGGGAAGCATCTTTCTGGTAAAGCCCGTCTCACACCTCACACTCACACAAAGCGTGAGCATTGCTGATTTGGATTCAATGATCAACTAATTAGATTGCACATCCTGATTAAGCGAGGTCGACATTTTACTCGCTCTCGTTGACGTGTACATCTCCTGGAGAAAGTTATCCGACGGCTCCCCTATTCTCACGACATTCCCTCCCCCCCAGAATGAGGGTGTCTTGGCAGGACAAGAAGCCTGCAGAGTATCAGATAAAAGACAAATATGCCGCTTAGGGTCTGCTGCCACATTTACCTGAAGAGTACTTTTGAGACTTGTTTTTGCCTTGCGAGTTTGAGGCAAAAAAGGGGAATATCGTCGTCGATCAATTTTGTGAAACGAGGAGAAGAGGCGACTGGGTCTGTCAGGGGGGTTGTGATCTTCATTACATGCTTTGTAAGTTGAGGCCGCGATGTTCATACCTGTTGACAGGTCACCTACCCTATATGGGCTCTTGCAAGATGGCCTGGGAGTGTGGTTTTCATGCGTCAGATTACCTGGAAGAAGTAATGGATTGTTAAAAGAAATACATACTGAGCTTTATTTTGTTCCAACGCGTGTTTATTTGTTGAAGAAATAGTGGTCGTAGAGTGATTGACGTGTGTCAAGGGCAGTGGCCCGAGTGTTGAACCGACTCAACTGAAAGGGAGACAGTAGACGTGCTGGATCGAAATTGAAGGTGAACAAGTCTCCCATCAGTTACGAGTATAAAATTAGGTCAACCGCATTGAAACTGTGCTATGCGTAGATGTCAGGGACTCCAATATGTTATGTCGACTGTTTGGACTTGATACTGATGGCAAACCGTGAACGTTGAATCTCAGAGTCTTCAAAAAGGAATCCTAGTCCTCGACTGATAGTGAAAAATGTGCTTTCTGTCAAACACAGTCACTGTGAATCCTCCTGTCTACCCTGAAAACTGATTCAATTGATTCCATGCACCAATGCGACACCCGGGTAAGTGACACACGACCTATTCACGACACCGCTCCAATGGTCAGAAAATTGCTTTTATTCTTTCGTTTCTATATGTAGTTAATCCATCACTGCTTCTTCAGCTGCCAGTTCTTCATCTTCTACTTCCTGCAGTACCTCTTCCATCTCCGCCTCGGTGGCCTCCAAGCCCTCGGAGCTCATCAACTTATTGTCCTTATCCTCGGCTATTGAGCCAGTTAGCATGCTGTAGAGAAAACGAATCAAGACTAGAGAACACTCACTTCGGGGCTCGACAAGCAGGTTTTCCTGAACCTCGCAATCTGTCAGAACTGAACCGGCGCCAATCACACATCGCTTGCCGAGGATGCATCGAGTCAACTTGCAGCCTTTGCCGATAACAACGCCGTCCATCAAGAGGCACTGCGATAGTTTGGCACCCTCGTTGATCTGGGAGTTGGCTCCAATGACGCATTCCTTGATAGACGTCTTTTCCTCCACCGTGACGTTCTCGGCGATGAGGCTGTCCTGCTTGGTGATGGTGGTACGTGACTTGACACCTTCAGGATATGCGACCTTTCTCTGATGCGCATACGGTGATGTTGACTCGCCGCCGGTCTCTTCAAGAGAGGGGATTTTGGCGAGCTGGAGAGAAATGGCGAGGAGAAGAGGTGCAGTGTCAACACGGCGGATTAGTGGAGCGGATTCTCCAGCCGCATGAATATAGGCAAGAATAGGAGGGACCTCAGATCGAGATGGCTTGCCAGAAGATGCATTGTTCTGATTTGAGGCTCCCGAACCTTTAGTATCATCAGTGTTGATGCTAGGCACCTCCTGACTCGGAGTTGCTTTGCCATCAGGACTAGCATCTCGAGGAGATGCTGGTTCTTCTTGAGTCGAATCAGAGTCATCCGTGACTCGACCCTGACCACAGATCGAGTCCATCTTGAGCTTCTCGGCCAGGCCTGTCTGCCATCCAGCCTTTGCCCACCACCCAATCACATCCTCGCCAATGCTCTCCAGGTGTTCGTTTTGCTGAATGAGGTCAAGAACCCAGTGAGGGAAGATGTAGATGTGAGCATCTCTATGAGTGGTGAACATGCGGATGCGAGAATGCGCACGTAGTAGGCCGTGTCGAACTGGGAACCCTTTCTTTTCTTCTGTGAGATCGTTCAAAGAATCTGTGGGCATAGAGTACACCACATTTGCGAGACTGGAAAATAGAGATCCTTTGGGAGGAGCGACAGGAGACGCGGGTAAAGGAGTAGTTGCGAAAAAGTCTGTGTTCTCGCCCTTGACAGGAGCCGTGGTTTTTGTGTTATACCAAACACCTAGGCCTCCACTGTGGAGAGAGCGGTGGCCGTTAGAAAGTCTAGCAGTACCAAGGAGGTCTGTCAAACTGGCCGACTTGACCATCCATGACTGCAACAGCTTCTCACCACCAAGTTCGCAAACCAGATCACAGGGCAGGACAACAAAGTCTCCAGTGACGAGTTCTCGAATTTCTGGGAGTCGAAGAATGTCTGCTGTGCCAGTATTCTGGTCAAGATCCGCTGGCGAGAGGATGTCAGGCCGGGGAAGAGGCAGAGCAGTGAGAAAGGGGTTGGTGTTGAGAGCAGAAGTGATGGCGGCTGAAGCTGAGGGTGGGCAGATGAGGGTGATGGCTGTCAGAAGTTAGCATATTTCTTGGCCAATGTGATTCGAAGAAAGTATCATATGATAATTGGCTCTATCACTCAAGCCTCGAGTCCGAGTGAAAAGAAGGCAGGAGGGTCAACTCACAAGTGATTCCCATTCGATAGCAAAAGTCGATGGGATACCATACCATAGGTCGGTTGGCGATCGGGAGTAATGCCTTGGGGTTCTCATCGGGGTTAGAAGTGAAGGTAGGGAACGAGGAACCTGGCCCGCAGAGGATGAGGGCTTGAAGCCCAGTTGAGGGCATCGACACAGCGTGGGGCATCACGCAAAAGATGGTTGAGATAGGACCGGATGGAATCGATTATTTCGAGGTATTAGAGTCTCCAGAGTCACTTTGACTGAGATTAAAAGGCCTCGGTATCAAGTATGAGTGTGTGGCTGCGTAGTTGCAACTCACAAGACGCAGTTGAGCAGTTTCACTTGAAATTGCAGTGAAGAGTCATACTCAATCATCAAGATCTTGCAAAAGAATAAAGAGCGTGGGGTGTGCTCTGTCCCACCATGTGGCGCAACCTGTGGCTGATGGCGACGGCCAGCCACATCTGTGTGCTTCAGTTCACGTGCGATAATTGACATGATCACCTCGGCACGGATGATCAATTATTCCCCCGCACGATCCCTGCAAGTTGACCCCTGAAACGCTCACTGAACCTCGGAGCGCTGAGCTGGGTTGCTGGGGAATGATGAACTCAGCTCCACTCGGGCTGTTGACGTTTGATGATACCCAGCCACCGTGATCCGGTTATTGAGACTTGTAGCCACAGACAAATCTTATCATCATCAATCGAGCGATACGGTTCGTTTATTCTTCGAGCAAAGACGCGACATATTTTTACAATCGCGACACTGCGGCCACACAAGCTTCCGGCGCCAGCATACGATAAACAAAGGCCAGCCGTCATTGCTGCCACCAGCATCGTCTCTCTCTCGGCTAGCAATGCGACAGCGCGCTGCGTAAATGTCGCCCGACCACGGATCGTCGCGCTCGCGACGTGGAGTTTGGACTCACTGGGTACCTCTCGCTGTCACTCTCACTGTTGCGACTGTGGGTGCTGCTGCTTGGGTCTGGAGCCAACGAAAGGATGAAGATGACGAAACGGAACGAGGTCTGGACTATGGCGACCATTCACTAGCTCGCGACAACACAACCTATGGTTCCAAAGATGGCGGTTCCAAAGGTGTCGCGTCAAGAGACATCAAGGGGGGCGACAAGTCTGAGCGGCCTGAGGAGCAGAGCCATGGGTTAGCCCCCGCAGACGACGAGCTCGCCGGAGCCGGTTGGGGTGCTCGCATGTCGGGCGCTCTGCGACGAACACCAAGCCCGCAGCAGTTCTTTGACTCTACTGGAAAAACTGTCGCTGCTGGTGTTGCGGCAGCTGGTGCGGCTATGGGTAAGGCTCTGGCCTCTATCCGCGAAGAGGACAAGTACGGTGATAACAACCCCTGGTCTGAAGAGGCCGATGCAAAGCAGGAAAAGGAACGAAGCCCCAATGTTGGCTCGTCCTCCATTGGCGGCAAGCGACGCAAGACCGTTGCTATTGTCGTGTCTGCCGATTCACAGACTACTCTCGAGGAGATGGAGACATTCCATGAGCATGCAGTACGTTAGGATTTGCTGATGGCCTGTACCATACTAACACCGAGATCCTAGTCCATCCTGTCGCATATTCCTCGTCACAATGACTTTTCCCAGCTCAAGCTGTTTGTCTTGATTTATGCTCCAGGCTTGAAGGACGTTTCAGCCGAGACTGGTGCTAACACTCTCCCACCAGCTTCATTGAGTTCCTCATTCTCCAACATTGGACCTGAGCAAATTCAGACACCAGGCGAGGAGTCCAAGAACCCTCTGTAAGGATCTACCCAAGTTCTCGAAGTGTGTTGATACTAATAATTAGTAGCTCTTCCACCAACCCTGTCTATAACTCAATCTACTCGGAGGCCCTGACTCTTGTTGAAAAGGAGACTATGATTATCCCTTTCACAACGCCCAATGGCCACGCTCACATTCTCCGTCACCTCCAACCAGAGATCATCTATCTCCAAGAATCACTGTCTGGTCCAGATGGTAACACCATCACTACACTCCAGAGCTGGCTTCGCCATGACGTCATTCTCGTCGTGGGAGCCGATGGTGGTTCTGGTGGTCTTGCTGACAGTGAGTCCGAGGCTGAGAGGGCTTCAAAGCATGATAAATGGTGGCAGCGAACCGAAAGGGTTGGCAGGGGACGTGGAATTGTGGTTGTTGATAGCACAAGATTGACGGACGACTGGTTGCGCCGAGTGCAGAACCAGGAGTGAGACCACATCAGGCAGGGCTACGGTCTCACTGAAGATATCATGATATTTTTGAATTTTTTATTTTTTGGATATGACAAGTATATAGTGTCAATGGATAGTATTGGTTATCTGTAGTTATTGAATTTTTAACATGTAGCTTGAATGACATGCTCAATTGAAATTGAGTTGATGTGTCTTTGGTACCGAGCGGACCAGATCACTCACGTGACCCCGCATGCTTCAGACCAGACCAGGCCAGGAGCCGCAACCCGTGATGCTGCGACGTGATGACCAACCTTGGGGAACGACATACCATCAAGGAATCAAATTAATGCTACTCGCATCAGATTTATCTCATCACCCAAGTATCGAAACTCTCCATTTCTACTCGTCATTTCTTCCTCACAACGTTTATCAACCGCACTCCTGAATGCATTGCGCCCTCGAATCCCACCCCTCGTTGGTCTCCGCATAACGCCGGACGACGTGCGACCGACCGAACAAAGCGATTCTGGCCCAGACCAGTCGCCGCGCAATTGCGATTCCTGCATCCATGTTTGCGCCCTAGAGTGGCCTCTCATACACACTTGTTTCGATTACGAGGATCGGAGAGCGGCCTTGACACCTCCGTCTCCAGCGCCGTAGCGCGACTTGGACACGATGGCGCCTGTAGGACCTGCAGCCCATCAAAATGCCGGCACCAAGGCCAAGCGCCCTGTTCCGCCTGGCATTCAGACCAACGGAGCTGCTGCTTCCTCAAAATCATCGCCATCACCATCAATGTCCGCAAAGAAACCTCCTAGCGTGAAGCAGCCACCCCATTCGGCCAGTGAGCGTGCAGTTACCGCGTCAACAGTTCGACCCATGAATCGGGCTCGAAGAGAAACAGCATCACAACTTCAAGGAAGGATATCTAGGAATAGCGCCGGCCTTAGATCTGGGTCGATAGCTGCTGGAATGACGACTCATGATGGGGAACCACCCCCATATGGTATGTTGACGTTGTCGCCGCCGTCACAAGTAGGCTAATTTCTCTACAGTCGTCACGGATGCCTATATCCTCAAAAAGTATGCTGGTCGCTCACCATCCTTGGTTGTCCACATGTATGCTACTCATTTCAAATTCGATGCGCAAGACGGAATCTTTCCCTATAAATCGCCCATGCGAATATTCCTAGACCATGTTAGAAGTCGAACCGTACCCCACGATCTTCTCTCATACTTGACCGAAGCCGGTGTGACGTTCTACGATGGGTGTCTCATTGTTCAGGTTCACGACCACAAGTCGGCTGCGGCCCAATCTAAAGATGTTAAGAAACCGGCCTCATCGACCAATACTGTTATGCCTTCATCCATTCACAACTACAACCAGTATCTCACTCCGTCTCCTTATGTTCCCTACCCGAAAGAAAATACGGCTGGCTTGAATGAAAAGGCAAAGACGGAGGAGGAGTCAAAGGAGAAGGCAGATGTGGAAAAGAACAAAGAGGTCAATGGCGCCACGCCGACTGCTGAAGACCAGAAGAGCAAGTCACCAGCCCAGCCAAAGGTTTTTACCGTTGTACTACACCCGACACCGGAAAGTCTGCAGATGGATCTCTTGATAAAAGCCTCTACGCCAAAGGGCGCAACAGAGGCTGGCGGGATACCTCCGTCAACGCCCCTATCACTGGTCCCTCCCACGCCGACTGCAGCAAGCATGCCACCCCCTGCTAAACGCCAGAAACGAGAAGTGACAGAACTCGATGGAAGTAACCTGCATGCTGCAGAGGGGCAAATCTTGTTGGCAACTAATGCCCCTCTGATACTCGAGCCAACCAAGAATCCAGAGGAAACTATTGCGTTACTGGAAGTCATGTCTCATCCTAAGCACGCTGAGGCACCTCCTCAGCCCAAGACACGCAAGAGAACTGTTGCAGAGATGGCTGCTGACGAGGCCGCTGCCGCCGAATTGGAGCGTTATATGCTTGTCGCAGACGAGCGATTATCCTCCGCTGCAAACGGCGGACAGAGCGGCGGCGCAGCAGATGGAGATGCTCAGACAGGAGGGGTTACGTTTGAACCGAGATTTGAGCGATTCAAGGTCATCGCAGATATCAAGCGCGAACATGCCGAGAAGAAGGAGCAAGAAAAGCTCAAGCAACAAGAGAACGATCGCAAGTTGCAGCAACAGAAACAACAACAACACCAAGAAGCTGTGCAACAAGCCCAAAGACAAGCTGCCGAACAAGAGCGTCTTCGACGAGAAGCTGCTGCGAGAGAGGCACAACTGCGACAAGCCGAGGCTCAGAAACAGCGCGCAGCTATGGCAGCGGCGGCAGCCTCTAATTCGAACAACCAGAACAACCAACGACAGGCGGCCCAGATGCAGCATGCTCCTCCTGTTCAGAATGGGATTGTGGCCAATGGCATGGCTGGTAACGCACAAGCAGTGGCTCAGAACAATGGCGCGGCCAACAACATGCCTACTCAGGCACCACCACGCTTTCAGGCTCAGATCTCTCAGCCGGCAGCTTCATCACCTGTCATCCGGCAAGGAACCCCCCAAAACATGTCATCACCTATGGTGGGGAGCGTACCTATGCAGCAAACGAACTCCGGAATGGCTGGCAGTCCCCCGCGACCATCTTCCGTTGTTCAGAACCCCGCCATGTCGGTGCCTATGACCCACAACATGTCTTCTAGGGGAAGTCAACAAAGCCATCCTTCTGGAACACCTCGCATGCCTCATTCTACACCAAATATTCCACACGGCACGCCTATCAACCGAACTTCAATGACAGCAACCCCACGCATGAGCCAAGCCAGCCCGCCTCCTAACATGATGGCTCAGAATTCGCAAATGGGGCAAAATATGATGATGAACAACCAGGCCATGAACCAAGCCAATCCTCAGTTCATCGCTCAGGTAGCAGCGCAACAACGAGCCATCGCGCAGCAACAGCAACTGGCCGCCATGCAGAATAACGGAAACATGAACGGCCAGGGCATGTCGCCCCAGCAACAGCAGATGATGCAGATGATGCAGCGCCAGTTGATGATGCAGCAGGCTCAGCAGCAGCAGCAGGCTCAGCAGCAGGGTGGCATGAGTCCACAACAGCAGCAGCAACTCGCCCAACAATACGCACAGCAAGTTCAGAACATGTCTGGTAACCAGATGCGACAGATGACACCTCAAATGCAGGCACAGCTGCAGCAGATGATGCGAATGAACCAGATGAATGGACAGATGGGCAATCCTATGCAACGCCAAATGAGCGGGCAGGTGATGAATGGTAACAACATGAACATGCAAGCTCTCCAGGCTATGCAACAACAGCAGGCTCAGCAGCAGGCTCAGCAGCAAGCCCAACAGCAGCAATCTCAGCAGGCCCAACAGCAGCAGCAGCAGCCTCAGCAGCCCCAGCAACAGATGGCCGGTAACTCGGTTCAAAGCCAGATCCACCATAACGCGCGGCTCTTGTATCAAAAGATGCTACATAACGCTGTGGCTAAGCATGGGTCGGCCGACAGGATCCCTCCTGAGATGCTGGAGAAGATGAAGCACACATCCGTCGCCCAAGCCCAACATCTGTTACAACAGAATATGATGCAGCGTAGAGCGCAGCAGCAAATGTTGATGCAACAGCAGCAGCAGCAACAGCAGCAGTTGCAACAACAACAACTGCAGCAACAACAGATGCAGCAGATGCAACAGATGCAGAGCATGAATGGTATGATGGGTCCCCAGGGAATGTGAGTCTTGTGTGTGAAAGATTGATGTCGAGGCAGAGTCAACAAAGTCATAGACCTATGTATGGCCTGAAGCAAGGCTTGGAAAGGGAGGGTTTGGAGTTTTAAGGGAATGGCGCAAAGATGTTTCTCACATTTGTTTTTCTTCTTTTATTTTTTTCACTCAAGGGTCATCAAGTTTGGGCAATGATGTTTTATACCCCACGGACCATGTTAAATGTGTTTCAATATTATGATAGCGACGGGAAGGGACTTGATCATTAATGCGGGAGTGGGAGTGGGAGAGGATGGATAGGTTGAAAAGAGGATGTTTCTATGGCGATCAGTAAAGCATTTGTACAACTAAAGAAGAACATGTAAAAGAATGAATCTTGAATGAGATTTCACTGAAAGGGATGGTTAGACCGAAGTGAGCTGTCGTGTTTGTCTCTAGGCATACATGTCGTCTATTATTCTTGCTCAACATTACCTACCTGGGTAGGTAGGTAGGTAGGGAGGCATCTGCTGGTTGAAGGCTGTCACGTGCCATTAGTTGCGACACTAGTGGGTGGCAGAAAGGATGACACAACCACCAAGCCCCAGTTGATCAGTAGCTTAGATTGCTGTATCCTCCAGTTGCTATCCATAGCTCAACATAAACGTGACCAATTCATCACGTTCATCCCCCCTACCCTAACGGCGCGCACGCGACGAATCCTCTCCTTGGGACTTTACTTTCTTGTACCTAAACGATCATTCTTCTTGATTATTCCCCAGTCGGCTTGGTCTTGACTATCGCATTCGATCAACCTCTCCTTCCTTGATTTCCATCACTTTCTTCCCGATGCATCCGCCTCAACTGTCGACTTTTCTCCTACCTTTGCTGGTCGCACCGGTATATGGAGCCAACTCGCTGTCATGTGAGAAGATCAGCGTCGATGGACATACTTTTGATCTGTCAAAACTGGGTGGGCCGCACTCGGTGGTGACGACACGGTTCGAGGCAAGCCCCCCGGAGCACTACAATACAACTTACACGCTCGACATCTGCGGACCTTTGAAGAAGAGCGGGAAGGGTAGCAAGGATGAACAATGCCCTGAAGGCACAAGAGGTATGTTGCCTTCCTGATGAGTATGCGACCTCTGTACTAATATTGCGATAAGTGTGCGGAATCACCCGCCTTATTAGGGATAGCACGGATATTGTCAGCAAGGTACGAGCTATAGCCGGTGATCTCGAGAAAGCCGGCGGTGCGCAGTTCGACTTCACAGCTACGAGACTCAAGACGAGCGATGCGAAATCGGATTCAGAAAAGGAGGGTTTGCGGCTGGAGCTCACAGGCGGCAAGGACCCCCTGGTTGGCCCGGCCAAGGAGCGTGTTGATCAAAAGGCAATAATTGAGTTCCTCTGCGATCCCGAGAAGGAGGGCACTGAAGGCGAATGGGAGTCGGAAGACAAGTACGAGAAGCGAGCTGAGAAGGAGGAGGATAAAGAAGATGAGAAGAAAGATGACGATAAGGAGGGTGAGAAGAAGGAGGATAAGAAAGAGGAAGGCAAGGATGGCGATAAGGACGAAGGCGAGTCGACGATTGAGCACCAACTCAAGCACGAAAACGCTTCTCTTATCTGGGATGGATTCACACAGGAAAAGGACGCCAATGTCCTGCATCTGACATGGTACACCAAGTACGCTTGCGAGAAGCGTGAGGACAACGGTGGCAGCGGCGGCGATGAGAGCAGCAGCGAGCACTGGGGATTCTTCACTTGGTTTGTTGTCATGTAAGTTCTGATACCACCCATCATCGGCGCCGGTTGGTGACTAACTTTGTCGGTAGTGCATTCCTCTGTATCGCCGGCTACCTCGTCTTTTCATCATGGATCAACTTCACCCGATACGGCGCCCGCGGCTGGGACCTACTCCCCCACAGTGACGCCATTCGCGATATCCCTTACCTCCTAAAGGACTTCATCCGTCGAATTCTCAACACAGTCCAGGGTACTGGTAGCCGAGGTGGCTACAGCGCGGTTTAGAGCGGTGGTATCTTCCCGTTCGTAGTTGGAGTTGTGGAGGGTTTACGGTGCTGGATTTTGAGAATCTGGCTAGTTTGTACAAACATGCAAGGAGGGATAAAGGGTAAACGGGGTTCTTTCATGTGTAACTGGGTGTTGTGATGTGTCTTAGAATTTTCTTTTAAAGACGAATATCGCGTTGATGGGAATTTTATAACCTGCAATTGAGTTTCTGCATGGTAGTATTTTTTATTGATTGGTTAACCATTAGCAATTCTACTGAAGTTGAAGTTCATCAACAATAACATTGTGATACAAAAGGACCTGCACATGTTCGTTGACTGACATCTGTTGCAATGGATGTTAGAGCTGACAATCTGACTAGAGACATGTACTGAGTAACCAACACCCAACATGGAGCAATTAGTCATAGTTTGGTATTCTCAAGTAGTCATGGTGCCTTTTATCTCGATTATCGGCCAGCCGATGTGTTACTTAATAAAGTGGACCATGATAGTTGTCATAACGTGGGGAGAAATGACCAGCAGGCATGAGAGGATCATGACTCGATGGATAGCCACTTTATCTCGATAAGAGTCATCCAAACATGGGAATTGTAACAATCCTGGGAATTCAGTTCCTCCGATCATGGATTTAGCACGCCGGTAGTGCAATTGGCCCCTGAAAGAAGCAAAAAAAGAACAAAAGGGCAATGGGGGAAAGATGTAGTGACACACCAAAAGGATAAAATAAAAAAAATATATCTGCGATAGCGGAGGGTTATCGATAAGAAAACATTAAATATTTCTCCACGTTCTCCCACCTCCACCTCTATCCCATCC
>JABGLY010000148.1:0-90172 GCA_013623525.1 Fusarium dimerum
GTGCGGAGGAGGGCGGGGGAAATGAGGCGGGGGAATGGGATAAGAAGCTGAAAGAGCACGATGAATAACAAGGGCATCCGATTGGGTCGGAAGAAATTACCCATGACGACCACCGGAAGCAAGAAAAATACCGAAAATGCATCCCCATATTCTGACTTGACCCCAGACTTTGTCACAATCACATCACAGCAACCAGACATGCTTCCGAGATCTTGACAAACGCACTCCGATTCCTTCACTGCCTCCCGATAATCATTTTCCACGTCCTCTCTATTCGTCACGTGTTGTGTGATAGCCCACTTGCTCCGACTAATCCCGGTCCTGCCGCCGTCCAAGACTCAAGGGGTACTCCACGAGATCATCTAGATGGAACCTCCACCGAGGGCTACCAGTATCTCCGGCTCCGGTCCCAGACCCGCTGGAACCAAACGACTCAAGATCGATGTTGCTTGTGAGAACTGCCGGGCGAAAAAGGTCAAATGTGATGGTGTTAGACCGAGTAAGTGACCTCAACGGGGCTTGTATCCATGACATCAATAGGAAGACTGGTCACGGCCGAGATGGTAGAAGAGCTACTCTATTAGAATTTAAAGCTGACTTTTATCATAGCCTGTGGCTCATGTGCTAGAAAGTTGAGTCTCCGGGATAACTGCAGATATAGCTCTGGTGCCTTTGTCCGCCGTGATGGTGAAGCTTCCGGTCTCCAGGGACATGAGCGTTTCACTGCCTCGTCAGAACCACCCATGAGGGCTGTCACGGAGCCTGAGATGAACTACAGACCCAGAAACCCAGATCAACTTCCTCCTCCTCCCTACCCAAATCATTCACCACATCTTCCGCCTCATCCGACTCACTTATCACATCCTCCCCCATCGCAACACATGCCCGTGCCCAGGTCAGATCCTTCACCAGGCCAGCAGCTCTCTCCATCGGGTACAACTCCAGGGAGCAGACAGACGGATGAAGGACAAAGCCAGCGCCACGTTGGAGCGTCGGTGTGCTCGACGAGTCCTTCTGTGATCGATTCTATGACAGCCGTCGTTGACGAAGGCACCAACACCGGAGAATTCTTTGGCAACAGTAGTGTCGGTTCTTTTACAGCACAAATAAAAAAGGCCATCGATATTCGGCTAGGCAAGGTCCCAAATGGCCCTCCAAAGCAAAGCAGCGTGCCGTCACGCTCTGTCATGGGCGTCACCGGATCTGGTGACATGACTGCACCTGAGGTCTCCTATGTTCTCCCTCCTCGTAGACTGGCAGACCATTTAATGGAACTTCACTGGTTTTATGTAGATCCGTTGTACCCGTTTCTAGATCGGCAGCGCTGGACTCGATCCTATAATGCCTTATTTGCAGGAACGGCTATTGATTTCGACGAGCGCATTTTTGTCGCTACTTTGAACATCGTTTTTGCCTTATCAACACAGTTCTCTGAATCTCAGACTTTAGATCAGCGGGAGCAGGCAAGTAATGCCTATTTTCGCAGAGCACAGGATCTTCTACCAATGAGTCCCTGGAATTCTGGGTCACTAGAGCTGGTCCAGTGTCTCTTGGTCACGAGTCAGTATCTACAGAGCACGTATAACCCTCACCAGACGTGGATGGTGGTTGGTACAGCCATCCGAACAGCGCAAGGGCTCGGCCTTCATCTGCCTGAGACGTCTGCAGACCGGCCTCCAGAAGAACGGGAGCTGCTAAGAAGGATATGGTATGGATGTGTGTTAATGGATCGGTGAGTAAAAGATGATACTTCTTCACACGGAACATTCTAATTCCTATAGCATGGTCTCGATAACACACGGTCGTCCAGCCATGATCTCGGAGCGACCTGAGATGGGCGTCCCACTTCCTCTCACGTCCACGACTTCACTCAGTGCCGAAGCTACCTCTAATCCAGGTGCAGGTCATGCCAGCTTTTTTGTTGAATCAGTTCGTCTCTATGAAATCATCCACGAGACTATGATAGCTTTCTATGGAGGGTCAAGTAGTCGTCAGAGAAAGGTTGAATCTCAAGCCTCATATCATTCTGATAGTCTGGACAATGAAGATGAGGATCTTGACAAAGTTGTTCAGCTTGATCGATCTCTGAGTAGATGGGAAATCAAGCTACCGGAACATCTAAAATGGGCGTCTCTTGACCGGAATCAGAACCAGATATCCCGTCGACAAACTGTTATATTGCGAATACGGTAAGTCAGCACACAACTCCCTTCTAGGTCTGAGAATAAGTCAAAGCTAAACATGGCCAGCTTCCTTCATGCCCGTATCCTTCTCCTCCGTCCGCTTCTCTCACGCTTCTGTCTCACTCAATCACCCGGCGAAGGAAGCTTAGGTGATGATACACTACAAGCCCGTGTTGTCCAACAAGGCGCCCTCTTCTGCGTGTCAACCGCTCAGAGCATCATCACCACACTTTTGACGCACCAGCCTTCAGACAACACAGTTGGCCTATTACCAGCCTGGTGGTATCGCGTCTACTATGTCTACACAGCCGCAACAGTCCTAATTGCAGCCAAACTTCGGCCCGACGTCTTTGCTGCCACGGATATTGGCCGATCTTGGTGTCAGGCAATCTCTGTCTTGAAAGCACATGAAAAGTTTGGCCAATCTGCCCGGAGATGCGTGACGGCTCTGCACATCCTCTCGTCCAAGATTCTGCAGGCCGTACCTGGTGGTGCAAATGGAAGCGAAGGACATGGGAGAAGAATCGTGCCAAAGTCAGAAGGCACGGGATGCGAAAGCGTTCAACCTCAACCTGGAGTACCAGAAGTGCCAGACCTAGTCCAGCAGCTGGCTGATGAGTTCGCTCCTATTCCCGAACTTGACCAACAGGACTTGGCTCAATTCAATTTTGATGTCAATGATATGGCGTGGCTTAATGACGTGCAAGGAGTTTGGGAGCTTTTGAATGAGTAATGGAAATTCTATTTGATCCAGTGTAATATAAACGTCTATTCATTAAACCCTTGATTTTATGTCTATTCTATTTGCCCTACTCGAAAACCATCTTGTTCTTAACAGTACCAAGGCTGCTAATGCTAACTTCGACGACGTCACCGTCGTTCAGGTACTTGGGCTCCTTCATTCCCATGGCAACGCCGGAGGGAGTACCAGTCAGAATGACGGTGCCAGCCTCAATGGTGGTTCCCTGGCTGATGAAGCTGACAATATCCTCAACACCGAAGAGCAGGTCACCAGTGCTGGTGTTTTGCCTCTCCTCGCCGTTGACTGTCGTTCTCAAGGTGAGGTCGGAGGCGTTGCCTACAACAGAGGGAGAGACGAGCATAGGGCTCAGGGGAGCGAACTTGTCGAAACCCTTGCTGAAGCACCACTGAGGAACACCACCGGCCTTCTTGGGGTCACGCTGCCATGCTCGGGCAGAGACGTCGTTGGAGGCAAGGTAACCAGCAACGTACTCAAGGGCAGACTCCTTAGGGATGTTCTTGCCAGTCTTGCCAATAACGACAGCCTGATATCAAGTTAGAAGGTTGGTCCAAGCCTGACAAGGAAGGGGTTGATCTTACCAGCTCGCCTTCGTAGTCCACGGTACCGTCCTGAGCAATCTTAGGAATAGGAACATCGGCGTTGTAACCGTTCACCGTAGCTGAGGGCTTGATGAAAACAGAAGGGTAGGGGGGAGGTGTTCGGCCACCCTCCTTGACTGGAAGAAGAGATTAACCCCTGCTCAAACCCCTCTTTCGTGCCGATTGATCAACTTACTGTGCTTGATGTAGTTGAGGCCGATGCACTTGACAATGGGCACATCAGCCGGTCTTAGAAGGTCTCGAAGCTCCTTGACGTGAACATTCTCTCCCTTGGTGAGGGCCGCAACAGGGCTTGATCCCTTGTACTCAACCGCCCAAAGGTCGTTCTTTGCGAGACGCTCCTCGAGCTCCTTCTCGTCCTTGACAATGGGCTCGCCAAAGGTTTCGTTGCCGTTGTCATCGACAAAGCGGATGAGACGTGCCCAAGTGTTGGAAGACATTTTGCGTGATAGTGACGAGATTGCGTTTGTGATACTTCGCATTGTTCAAAGCAGGACCCAATGATTATGAGTTGATTTTGAAGCACACTTTAAAGGTATGGTGGGTTCTATAGAGCATATTGCGCCATGAGTCCAGCGGTATTGGTGGTAATGCTCGAGTTTGCTGTAGCCAATGAGCGGGTGTTCCGGTCGGAACTGAGCTGTGGTGAATATCTCGGACACGCTCCGGATCGTAACCGGAAAACCTCTACCGAAACAGGTCCCGAGTCGGATAGATTCTGATGGAGAACGTTTATCCAACAGGCACACAAACCTGGGGAAATGGAGGGAAATGGTTCAAGCGGAGCCGGACTGGAAGCAGGCGAGAACCGATGTGACTTTTCTTCTTTCAAATCAACATCAGATCAACTCACCTGGACAAATCTACCGAGAGACAAAGCATATCAAGGTCATACATTATAAGATATCACCGAGCCTCGATACATTGCCACTAATTGCAACCACCAAGAGCATCTTTACCTTAACGCCTCTTTTTTCCCTTTAGCAAACACAACTCACAATTTCATATCTATCACAATGGGCGGTTACGTGAGCACAGCCAACCCAGCCGATGGCGAGACAGAAGAGATGAAGACCTACCTCAGCACTCTTCCAGCCAAGAACCTTGAGCCACTATGGTCGCAGATGAACGCCATGGTGCCTCCCACGCCGAGACCTACGTCAAAGCCGTACATGTGGAAGTACCAGGAGACTCTACCTTATCTCGAGAAGGCTGGCCAGCTTGTCCCTGAGGAGAAGGCCGAGAGACGAGTATTGATGCTGGTGAACCCTAGCATGAGTTAGTCTTTACCCTTGTCTTTGTCTTTTTTTTTTTTCCAATCTCGGCGCATCTAACAGAGGATAGAATCCCCCTACACCACAGATACCATCTACGGTGGTCTGCAGTTAGTGAACCCTGGAGAGATAGCCCCTGCTCACAGGCACTTGGCTTTTGCCTGCCGATTCATCATTGATGGTGAGGGTTTCACTGCTGTTGAGGGAAAGAAAATGCCACTTGTTCGAGGTGACGTGGTTGTGACGCCTACCTGGCACTGGCACGACCACGGAAATGAGAGCGACAAGCCCGTTATTTGGCTCGACATGCTCAATCTCCCACTTTTTTGCTTTGCTCCCGTGCACTTTGCTGAAGGATACGCTGAGCCTCGATACCCCAGCACGTGAGTCACCATCGCTAATCCCATCACGAATTGTATGTATTTACTGACAATGATCAGAGCTTGTGACCCCTGTGAATGGCGTCACCCTTGGGCTCCTGTTGAGGAAGCACTGAACAACTCCAAGGAGGACTATGCCATTTACCACTACAAGCAGTCCAACGGCCAGCCTCTCTCCACCATGCTTAGTGTCCATGCTGAGCGTCTCAACCCTGGTGCCACCAAGGAATCACAGGACCAGTGCTCTTACATCTACCACTGTTACGAGGGTAAGGGTCACACCGAGGTTGAGGCTCCCTCAGGAGAGAAGATGGTGTTTGACTGGGAGTCGCGCGACACTTTTGCCATTCCCAGTTGGTGCAAGATCAAGCATGTCAACAAGTCCAAGACAGAGAAAGCCTACCTTGTAGCGTGTCATGATGGTCCCTTGTTGGACCTCCTTCAGTTGAGGAGGCCTTAGATTATTTGGGTATAGTCATGTAGGATTGATTTCAGCGTGTTGAATTTTGTCTAAGATATACACATATATATATATATACACATTAGCCAGTTGTTTCAAATCATGCGTAAATAGCAACCTTTATGTGGTTTTTATACAAGTTGATCTATCCTTGAGTACACTCTGTTCATCCTCATACAACGCCAGTATCATACAAATCAGTCAGAGTACGTTGATCTTGTATAATGAAGATCTGCGACCTTCGATCCGTACTAATGGCAAGCCTTGCCATACTTGCGCAGTCGGATGTAGTTGTAAGGTAGAGGTGCAATGAATCCAGCAGTGATTGACAAGGCGGCAGCCATCCAAAACGTAGGCGAGTCGAACGAAACAGTTCCACCCGTAAGATAGTAGTCTACTGCATTTTCGGCAGCTTCCATGGTTATCATGGATATAAAGCTCATTCCAATGGCCGTTCTTGCGGCGTTGAGCCAGGAAAGGCTATCACGACCCAAGCGGAGCAGCGTCGTCTCGAGAATGATGGAGCTCGAGATACCGCAGGCCACTAAATGGTGTTAATATCAATCTATTAAAGGATTCTTTCCAATCTCACTTGATATGGCCATTATAGGACCCATGCCCAAATCTGGGTGGTACATTTGGAGGAACCACATTGCTGAAAAGTCACCCAAGGTACAACCGATGAGACATCGGGTTGTGTTCACTGAGGCTCTCTTCCACGTCGAGGGTGAGCTCCAGAATACTTTTGAGTTGATTGAGAGCGGCTGTGTGCTTGGGCAAGCCTTCTTCTGGCATGTGTGACTTGCCCAGAGCTTTTGAGATGCTGACAATGTTGTAGCGGCATATACATAACTGTTATGGGTAGTGAACCTCGGGACATTCAGGGTTTGCCGCCGAGGGATTTGGCGAATGCAAAACATGGTCAAGAAGTGCTGCCAATACTAAAGGCGTGGTTGGTAACTGATCGCATGATTGATGAGATGAGCAAGTTCTTGCAAGATCAAGAATTGATTGATAAAGGATAGAGCACGTGACGTAATATATTCCTGGTAGAAAGAATCCGCGAAAAGCTCGCAAAATCAGCCTCTATGTCTGTCTATCTATTCATACCACAATCCACCGTGTCAAGCTGCGAGATCCTACGCTCTCAAATCGGTATTGATTAAGCCTCTTTTTGCATCGCAAATGCTTGAGTCAAGAAATCTTTGACAGTTTCCCGGAATGTGCGATATTTGAACCCGAGCTCTTTGGCAGCTGTTTCACCATCCAAGCCGTGACTCTTATCAACTGGTTGATCTTCCAAAGCGACCTTTCCCTCGAGGTGTTTGAATTCTTGTACCATAATTTCTGCAGCGAGGCCGTACGAGAATGGTTCTGGAGACGCGGGGGTGTACCTCCTCATCCCAACCTCGGGTGTCAAAAGAGCCCCAACATGCGCCTCAGCTAAATCTCTCACATCAATCCAGAACGGCACACGAGTGACAGGAAGTGGCTTTTCGCCCGATGCGATGTTCCATAGCATAGCGTTGGAGACATTGAAGTCATTCACAGTAGGCACGGGGTGAACCACAGGCCCAAACGTCATGGGAGGGCATAACGTGACAATGTCAAAAGCTGGCTTCTTCTCTTTGACAAAGTTCCAGGCTTCCAACTCGGCAAATTTCTTGGAGCCGCGGTAGGCAAGAACGGCACTGGCGGATGGATCGATAGATTCCTCATAGGTAAGGGGATTCCAGTCGGCAGCCGTGTATGTGAAATACGGTGGTGCTTTGCGGTTTATGTCGACAACCGATGCAAATGAAGAGGTAATGACAACACGCTTAACGCCCGCGTCTGTCGCTGCTGCTTGCATGATCGCTCGTACACCGTTGATTGCCGGAATCACGAGCTCTTTCTCATTGTCCGTTGTGTCGTAGGTAAATGGCTGTAGGAATTAATATCATTCCGCTCTCACGAGTAAGGATTGCACTTACACTCGCTGTGTGAATAATGCCATCCACGCCTTTCACTGCCTCGGACAGGTCACCGGGATTCTCGAAATCGTTGATCTGCACAAACTCCAGCTTTCTGCTGTACTGTGGCCGAGCGGCAATCATGGCTTTTCCTTTGTCGGATGAGCGTGTGGCAGCTCGGACTTTATGTCCCCGCGAAAGAAGAGCATCGACGATGTGCGCACCGATAAAGCCCGTCGCACCGGTGACGAGGATATATTTCTCGGTCATTGTTTGTTCTGTGCCAGGAATTCAGTCAAGTTGATTTGAGGGATGCCAATGCTGCAAGCAACGTAGAAGTTGTAAATATTTGAGATCGTGATGGCAGAGACATGTCATGTGCGGGGGAGTTCTTCCTCCAGTTTTCTACTCGGGCTCTACCAGTTATCTGGAGTGAAATCCCTGTCTTCCCGTTCGCTCTACAGTAATCTATTCGATCTCAATGTCGGCCCAGTACAGAATTCTCTAGGGTAGGCAGACGAAGAAAATGATGTAGATGTCCCACATTTTGCGAACTAATGCTGTTAGCTTGGTAAAACGACGAAACTGGAGTTTTGACACAACTTGCATAGTGTGGAAGTAGATAATGATTGATATATAACGATTGCTGTGATTCTGCCGTTCATTGTGCGGGAGAAAACACAGCAGAGTTCGCCATATAGCACGACAAATCTAAGGTGCTGTTAGTTATCTAGTATAGTTACAAATTGGTGACACCATCAACAACCAACACACGACAACGGCCGCGTGGCCCAATGGCAAGGCGTCTGACTACGAATCAGAAGATTGCAGGTTCGATCCCTGCCGTGGTCAATTCACACACCCTCCGGGGTTTCCTTTTTTGCCCACCTTCGCGTCCTGTCAGGAGCACGAAGTGGAGGGAGACGAGCGTCTACATTTCTTTTTATCCCCCAATCCCGCAATCATCATATCTGCCCCCATTCTTTGGCCTTGAACTCGATGGCTGTCACTCTCTGAACGGAAAGCAATCATGGAGCGGTCTCAACACTCAAACAAACAACTTCCAGGCGTAGGACGACGCCCCGAGCCCTTCATTTCTACCAAGCTTTGCCGTTGCTCTTCTATCCCGAATAACATAACATCCATAAATCCGATTCCATGTCTTTACACCTTGCTATGTCCCCTGATTTGCTTCATCCACAACTCATAATATCTCCCTCCACTAGCCAGAAGCTCATCATGACTTCCCCTCTCCATGACCGCACCATCATGAATGACTAGAATTTGATCTGCAGAAGCAATTGTAGATAATCGATGTGCAATAACGAATGTTGCTCTTCCCTTCTTCAACGTATCCAACGCGCGTTGGATGCTAACTTCTGTGTTTGTGTCAACAGCACTCGTGGCCTCGTCCAGGATCAAGATGGGCGGGTTCTTCAGAAATACACGTGCAATTGCTAATCTCTGCACCTCGCCACCAGAAAGTTTGACACCTTGTTCACCCACTGGGCTCTCGTAACCGTCGGGAAAAGATAAAATCTTGTCATGAATGGCGGCTGAACGACATGCCTCAAAGATCTCCTCGTCTGTTGCTGACGGTCGCGCGTATCGCAAATTCTCCATGATTGTAGCATTGAAGAGTAGAGGATCCTGGGGGACTACACCAAGACAGCTGCGGAGAGAGCTGAGAGTCACATCCCTGATGTCATGACCGTCGATCCTAATGCTACCACCGGTGACATCGTAGAAGCGAAGAAGTAACTTCATGATGGAGGATTTGCCAGCACCCGTCTCGCCCACAAGAGCCACAGTTTGGCCTGGACTGATGGATAAACACAGATTATGGATAGTTTGTTTTCTCGAGTCGTAAGCAAACGTAACCTTGTCAAATACGACGTTACCTTCCACGCTGTGCAGCTCTTTGGCGCCGTCTTTATCCACGATGGAAGGTTGTGTCTGAAACAGATTGAGCAGACGTTCAGCATCGACCAAGTCGGACATGAGCCAACGGTAGTGCTTGGACAAGAATTGCAGTGGCCAGAGGAGATTGTCCCAGTACTGAATCAGAAAGACGAAATCGCCCGGTGACGAGCGCCCTTGAGAGATCTCGTAGACCACGATGGCTGAGAGTGAAAAGAGCGTGATAGGAACCAGAGCATCAAGGATGGCGTCAGAAAAGCTATCCCGATAATCCCAGCTCCTATCGGCAGACATTTTGTTATCAACAGCTTGTCCGAATCGATGTTTCTCGAAGTTAAACATGTTGAAATATGCGACCGTCTGCCAGCCTTGGACTGCCTGATGCATCACTCGCGTCTCCTCACGCTTTGCTTTGGTGGTCCTTCGACGATTATCGACGTTCAAGCTGGTGAGGGTAATCTCGAGGTAGACGTAAATTACAGAGAAGATGCCCATCACGAGAGCAACGTAGATGTTGAATTTCCATTTTAGAAGAACGAGAGCAATGCCCAAATCGACAGCTGTTGGCAGTAAATCAATGACAAGTGTCTCGAGAAGATTCGTCAGAGATTCTCCCTGTTCAATAGCTTTCATGACTTCTGCAGAGTCACGCGTCGAGTGAAACTCCATTGGGAGACTCATGACGTGGTTGAAAGCGGCATTGACGACTCGACGATATGAGAATTGCTTGATAGGAACTTTGGCCAGATTCTCAACCAGCGACAGTAAACCTGGGATGGTGACTAGAGAGAGCAATAGCCAGACAGCCAACTCCTTATAAGGGGCCTGCTTCTCCAGCAAACGGTCTGTAACAAGGCCCAACTGTTGTGGAATGAGAACATTCAAGACTCTCTTGAGGCAGATTGTAACCAGGCAAGAAGCGAGACAGAACTGAACTTTACGATCGTTCCTGGGAATCATGAAAGGGATAAAGATTGAGAAGTCTTTCAGATATCCCCACCATCCGCCGGCTTCCTTTAGTCGTTGAGCACGACGTCGCTTGATATTACCGGTCTCATCATCCGAGTCACTGTCACAGTCGTCAGACACGGATTGAGCGTTGCTGATTAATGATTCTGTGCCATAAACAGACACCGAGTTTCTTTCCGGGTCCGAGTGTTGAGGAAGGAATGCTTGTGTTTCTTCGGAAGAACAGGAGATCGACCGACGTCTGAGGAGACCAGACAAGCCAAATCCGACAGATAATAATAAGCAAAGCACCTTGAGAGCCTGGAGCCAAACTTTGGGCTCCCAGAGATCGTCTCTTCTGTTACGTGCCGAGAGTATGATGAGTAAAGGGACTTCAAAAATCAGTGACACCAGCGATAGGCCAGGTCCTATTGAAGATTGTTGCTTTCGAATGATGATGGCGATCCAGATGCAAGCCAGCGCAATGAAATGAAGAGTTTGAGGTTCAACATCAACATTGGCGTCATTTTGGAAATACAGCAAGATTGTCTCTGCGCAGTATAACACGACCATCATAAGGGGAAGAATCGCAGCCCAAAATCGAACCTGGTCCCCTTTAATTGACACCGCTGTGGGTTGTAATGACCCTTTGATCAGGGTGATGGTGAAGTACACAATGGCGGCAAAAGCGCAGCCGTAGTGAAGAATCACAGGTGCTGGTGGAGGAGTAACCATGATGGATTAATGAATTATCAATTTGCAGCGCAAAGATGGATGTAAAATTCACAGTCTGTATATATATGTATATATGTATACCATCATTAAGACATGCCTGGATTACCTGAAGCTGAAATGCAGGCTGACAGTGAATTTCACTCAGGCGCTTACACCAACTGCAGTCTAGCTAGATATCACATCGAGAACCACACTGGACAAATCTGCCCTGTCGAATGAGTCATTTTGCCGATATGTCAATGCGAAATACGAAAGGTTCTTCGGTGGCCATCCCGGTCCCATCCAATACGTGTAAATGGAGCGATTGACAACAGTAGGACAGGGACTATCATCGTTTTGAAAGTATGACATAGCCACGAGATGACCCCAAGAAAATATGTCATCGCACAGTGATGAATAATGAATAACCTGTTCGTCATGTTAGACCATGTGACTTGTCCAGTCAGTCAGTAAGACTAGCTCATGCAGATACTGCCCGCATAATACATGGTATGGTTCTCGTTGGAAAGTGAATTGAACTCAGGCACTGCTTTCTTTGCAGGCTCTCAGACCTACCCATTTGATAACTCCATCTCTGAGTCACCAACTTAGTTCACCTTCTCACCACCTCTCCACCAAACGGGTAAAAGCCTAGACCCATCTCCAACCTAAACAGGTAAAACATTTTACGACGGCCAACATCAACCCCCCTTACGCCACTGTATAACGCGTCATTAACATTCCACTTGCCAGACGCTTAGACTCTTATAGTTGCAACTTGTGCCCCGTAAGACTATGACTCGTGCTCTGGTCAATCATCGCAATTCCTTTACCAAGGATCACAGGCATGACTGCGGCTTCGATGCAGTCGATCACGCCGGCATCGAGAAACACGGCTGCAAGTTTGCCACTTCCCATCAGCCAAATATCCTTACCCTTCTGCAACTTCAGTCGTTTGACATATTCCAGAATATCCTGAGCTACGACGGTGATATTGGGATAATCTTCCTGCCGCATGTTTCGACTTGCCACAATAACTGCTTGCTTGGGCCGACCGACAAGAGGGCTTTCTTGACTGAGACTCATCATGACCTGGTATGTTTTACGGCCCATAACGAAAAAGTCGAAGGTGGCGTAGAGTGCCTCGAAATCTATCGATGAATCTTGGATGATCCAGTCGACCGTGCCATCAGGTGAGGCTATGAAGCCATCGAGACTGGTCGCGATATTGTAATGGACTTTCCTCAGAATTGTCATGATTTCATTGAAGGGTTTATAATATGATAATGAATGGTAGAAAGTGGAGATTTGAGCAGTGACGATTTAAACAAGTCGGTGCAACAAATGGCCGAGCTGACATCGATTCACCCATCAGTCGACTCTTGAACGCCTATCAGCTAACCGTGATATCGAAACGGAAACCAGCATGGCAACACAACTCTTTCTGAATAAGTGAAAAACACAATAATCCTAAGTTCAGTGTAAGCGTAGTATGTACCCCAAAGCCGGTCATAAGTTCAATCCTCTAAATACCTCCCAGAGCTATGCAATAGCGATACAAAGACTACCAGCACAACCCACCAACATGACGTGAATCAAGATAGGTATTTATGGATCTTGAAGTCCTGCCTATGGACTTGATGATGGTGAGCAGGTCTCGAGAGCGCAAGTTCCAGTTGACTTATAACACAGTTATCACCAGGACGTCACTGTATACTGCGGTCTACATCAGCGTAACCTCAAGATACCCTCTCATGATCACATCCAGTAACGAGAAACAATCCATGGCACCTCAGAATCAACTCACTTTCAGAGTACTTCGATAACTATATAGAGCATCGCATTCTCCTACCTATCGTACTATTCAACCATGAACTCCAACATTCTCGACACCAGCCAACAACTAACGCTTCAATTGCCAAGTCAATTCTACCGCGTCACAAAACGAGATACAAACGAGTACAAACTCGAATAACTCTGTAGAGTAATTCTCCCATCATGTGCACTCACACTCAGGTTCTCATTAAATGCCGACGTTGCTACAAGCAACTCAGCTTCTACCCCGAGGTTGAGCAATGTGACGACCCGATCTGCAACACCTGTGAGTTTCTGGGAAACAGAGATTGCCTGACAGATTGGCACAACTGCCCTGAGTGTATGCAGAAAGAACAGGAACGGATCAAGGAGGAGGAAGAGAAGCGCAAATGGGGGAGAGTGAACGGTCACTAAGAGCCTTGGGCTTGACAGACAGGAGCGAGGACGAACCCTAGGTCGTAGCACGTCGACGCATAGGCGAAGGGGCTGAAATATATTTTATTCCATTAAGCACGCTTTGTCATAATTTCCTCTCTTGACAACCAGACCAACAGGAACAATGTCCCAGGTCCGACCACCGACCCAACAAGTATAGCCGCAGGGATGAATTTGATCCAAGATATATAGCAGACGCCTGCTCGCTGAAGATTAAGGAACGAATATGCCAACCATAGAAAGCCCGCCGCAAAGGTACAGATGTAGTCGTACTGAATAATAGTTCGGAGGGCGACGTCTGCGTCCTGAGGAGATTCGATCAAGTATCGAGGTACAAAAACATCCTTTACAGAATCCTCCATGTTCCAAAGAGTATACCAGTATGTGACAGTATTTGCCACAGAGGCTGCGCCCACAATTGCTCTGATAGAAATCAAGCTATCAGCTGAGCCAGCACCCAGGACTTTGCTGATGCTTCTTCTCGAGAGAATGAAGAACGTAATGGATCCCCAGACTGGGAACAACTGCCAGATCCAGTTCCACCAGTTTCTCGCTTCCAGGGAAGGGTGGAAATAGCTTGGGTAATGGGAGGAGTAATAAGCCAGGACAAGGGTAGGGATCACGGCAGCACAGTACCTCACATTAGGCCTGACAAACTCAGGAGACAGAAGCTTGGAGGTTGGTGTCAAGACATAAAGGAGGTAAAAGTAAATGGCACCGAAATTTCCAATACCTCCCAGTTGGGCGACGAAAAGCAAGAAGAACGGACTGTCACGAGTCAGTCAAGACCGCCACTTGATTTCGGCAGAAACTCACTATCGAAAAAGGGCAAACGTATCAACGCGTCGGCACGATTCCACCAGCATGACGGCGTACATGCCGGCGAAATCCGTCAGAAACACCAACGACTGCCAGTAAGCCTTCGCATCATGACCAAACTGAAGCTGGGCGAATGCAAGAGTAATACGATTGAAGAGATTGTCCAGAAAACCGATATGGTAGAATTCCTTCGCGACAGGAACAGCCACAGGACCTCCCCATTGGAAACGTGAAGTTTCAAAGATGTTTTCGAGAACAGGGGCTATGGGCTCGGCCATCATGAAGACGCGGATCATGAGGGGCAGGATGGCCAGGATGGGGAGAGCCAAAAACGTTCGTTTGAGTTTGCTCTCCATGATGGGCATTTCCGTAGAAGACATTGCATGAATTCGACGTTGGCGACTGTGATCTGGAAGAAGGTTGTTATGGAGGTTGAAAGGATTGGAGGGTAATTTCCCCTGAGATTGGTGGCTGACTCAGCAGGTTTGGGATGGTGTGATGATTATCCACCGCCTACTTAATATATCGTGTTTTTCATGGTAGGAGCTGAGGGAATGAAGTGTTGAAACAGTGGTAAATGCATTTACTAAGAGATACGCATCTTGCTCCCACATCTCAGGCGTCAAGCTCAATTTGGTATGTCTGATGGTTTTTGGTGGCTCCATGATTCAAGCCATGTTCGAGCTGAGATGCAGTAAATACCATCGGGATGTGAAAGGAAACCGAGGGGAATGATAGCTTTGAGAACAGAGGTTAAGATAAACAAAGCATGGTTCTGGCGAGTCTATGTAGAGATGGTAAGGTGAAGAGACGACTTGAGCAAGCCGACAATAAACTTCCCATGGCTGTATGCGGTGTATTAGAGTATTCTATTTATGAGGCAAGAGCAAAAAAGTCATTCCATTCAAGTACTCCGTTCTAATGCTTTCGAAAATGATAGATCCCATGCAGATGCTGTTATATGCAAGCACAATCCTCGTGCGGTGTTGAGTCTAGGTCAGTTGAAAAGAGCCATAATGATTAAGAAAGCCGGGATAATGACTCCCAAGACCGAGGTTCTTACAGAGCTAGCGGCGTCCTCGTCGTCTTCCGCGTTGGTCGAGTTTGTACTCTGGCCATTGCTACTGTCGGAATCATTCAAATCTTTGGAGCTGTCGGAATCATCTGAGTCATCTTTCGGCGTGGAAGTGGTGGCGTTGGTTTTGTTGCGGACATCATCCTCGTTGATCTTCATGTCGAAGTTGGCTGCCGTGAAGGTAACATTGCCGCTTGAGAGCCAGGTCTCAGTGCCAAACTCTATAATCCCGAGATAAGGATCCTTGGGAAGATCTTCGGGAGTTTCGGAGTGGTCATGAGCCTCCTTGAGGATGTACTCGAACAGGGGATAAAAGTCCTCGTCAAG
The DNA here is from genome assembly GCA_013623525.1 of Fusarium dimerum. Classification (NCBI taxonomy): domain Eukaryota; kingdom Fungi; phylum Ascomycota; class Sordariomycetes; order Hypocreales; family Nectriaceae; genus Fusarium; species Fusarium dimerum. The sequence continues at coordinate 15,665 of JABGLY010000148.1, forward strand.
TGACAGAACGTCGTCGCCGTTTCTGGTGACGGCGGTGAAGACGTGGGTGCCACCCGAATTTCGACCATAGTAGAGGGAACTGGGTTTGTTAGAGCCAATACATACTGACAAGTTCAAAAGAACGGGTGAGCTTACAATTCTGTGCTCCCTAATGTCACGTAGGAGAGCAGGCCGCCCTCCTTTCTGCCCAGCCACCAAGGATCTCCCACACGACCAAGCCAAACCATGAATTCGATAGCAGCATCTTGAGCATAAAGAGTCCTGTTTCGATCATCATCGAGGAAAAAGTCCCAGGCAGCATTCGTGATGGTTCTGCTGCTCTCCAACTCGGCCTTGTTCTTATGCCAAGTCTCATCACTGAAATCCCGTGGTGGCTCACTGGGACTGCCTGGGGTGTAAATCCAGTTGGTGGCGAGACGGATAGAAGTGAGATTGCTGAGACGCATGGGAAGATCAGGATGACTGAAGCGGACGTAGGGGAACGAGTGAACGTCTTGGATATCCTCGTCCCAGTTCCAGGTGGCGTCGTAAGCAGGAGTACTGTTGTCAACTTTCATGCATATGAAGCCGTCCTCTGGGCTTTTTGGATTCCATGCATTTGGGTAGTCTACATATTGTTCAGATGGAATGGAATATGGCATGAAAAGGAGGAGAAGTAACTTACACATTCGAGTGTCATTCAACTCGCCGAAGCGTGTTGTGCCACATATTGTTGTGTCATAATCAGCCAGAACGAATTCTGCAGTGCCGATGACAAATGTGAGGCTTTTACCTAGTGTTGATATCCTCATGTTGGCGATTTCGGTTTGGGGTGCCTGAACATGCCCCAAGGTGAGTGACAGGGGCAAGTTGAAATACAAGAGAGAATAACCGTTGGAGGTCCCTTGTTTATACGAGTGGTAAAAAAGAAAAAGTCTGTCCTTTGGAGTGAGAGAGAGTGATCCATCTTAACGGCGAGCAACTCCACTTGTTTCGTCAAAGCGCTTCATCATCTCCAACGTCCTAAAAAAAGCCCCTGATTACTGTACAGCACAGCACGACGCGAGTGGTCTTCACTAAAGGCCTGGAGCAGGGCAGGGAAGTGATCTGCCACGGCACTGTTGCTATTGATTAGGATTCGTAATGATGGAGCTTTAGAAGAAACTTGATGCCTCTGCGTTTTCTTGGCTTCTGCTGCCATTAGTTGAACTCTCATAAATGTCTTGCTTTATCAGTTGCCAAGTCTTGGCATTGATTGTATCTTTACTTCTTCTTCTTGGTAAGGAGATAACATGGATCAGCTGTTTGTTTACCTCCAGCCTGTGATGGAAAAGACAGAGGCAAAAAGACATGAGAAATGAGCTGCTCAAAATACGAGGTCTTGGGCACCACTTTCTGATTACACTGGCTAACAGAGCCTGCAAGGGCTGAACGTCCCCTGTAGCCTCAGCGCACTAGCTGAGATGAGGTTGCACCAAGGGCTTGGAAGGGGAGAGAAGAATAGTAAATATGCTCCAAGACACGCCAAAAAGATAGGGAAGCAAAGCGTGAATAGCTAAGTATTGAGCATACACTGTAGAATAGACTGTGAATAGAAGTGATGCGTACTCCGTCGTCGTCATCGTATCGAGCTTTTGGGTTGTGTTTTTCGTAGTGGAGGATGATAATCAGATCTTCAGGGGCCTCGCCAGTGGGTCAAGTAGCACTAATCCATCACGTGTTAGGCGCGTACCCGTCTGTCGTTATGTGCCCCCCCATTCTCACAATCGAGCTGAGAGCGGACAATCCAACCAAACAATTGACTTGATGAAGCCAATTGCCATACTTCTCATGCCGAAGCGTATCCCGTCCTCACACCTCAAGAGATGAATGCTAGACCAGCTAGTACTCCTACGGACCATGGCAGCGCAACGGACACACTAGCCATCACCAAGATACGAACATGACAACCACTTGACGAAAGCGATGTGCATTCAACCACAATCGAATACGATACAATGTGATTCCAGGCAGATGATATGGTGTGACACAATACGAGACGAGACAGCGACACGATAGCCATAGCGGCTTTGGAGACGATCCCATAAAACAAATACTTCCATCGTCAATAATAGTTACACGGTTTCCACGCCCAACTCTCTGTCGTCCTCAGCTACCAAATCGATACAACCATGACCTGTTCCAGATAGCGAGCCACCAGTAAGCATGTTTTAAAGCCGAACGAATCAATATTCTCCAACGAACCGACATGCTGTGAACACATCACGCCTTGCGCGACAAGGCGATGCAACTGAAGCGCAGGTCTCCACCGGCCGCTTTCTCGAGCTCAATCACCCTCTTGAAACCCAGCTGGAGTGCCTTTGGGCTCAAGCAATCTTCATCCTCCGCCAGCGCTCCCCTATCGATCGGACCCTTTCGTACTCCCTCCAGCTCCCAAAGCCGTCCCCCAGCTTTGACCAACGATACAAAATGCTGTCCCATATGTTCTTCGTTGCGGGGTGCCGTGTCTCCAAGCTCCACACATGATTTGTGCGCCTCTTCGAAAGCTGCGTTGTTGTAGAGCATCTCGGCGCGCTCCTCCATCTTCAAGGGCAGTGCGGCCTGGCGGATCTTGTCCAAGTCGGACCCGGGTCTGATGTATTGTGCAGCATCGCCATTCAATGCGCAGTGTAGGAACCCGATTGAACCGCAAGCGTTGCCGATTGTTTGCTTAAACCATATGACGGGTTCGCCGGGTCCAGATCCTTCGTAATCTGCCGTCTCAGCATCTTCAGCATCGCGTTCCTTGCTCCAGGCAGGTGTGAGTGGAATGATGACGAGGAGAGCGAAGACTGGACGAGGTGTCAATGACATTAAACCGGGGTCATCGAGAGACCAGACATCGTAAAAGGATAGCTCCGACGACAATCCTAGCTTTTTTGCCAGTCGGTTCATCACATCTGGATTGCATTCTGCACATGAGAGTCAGTACAAATGTGTGCGTCGCTTCTGTGGCTGATGTATCTACCCAGCATTGTCCACGATTTCTTGGTAGTTTCCGATGCCATAGTTGCTTCTGAGGATGATGTTACGGTAATGGATGAAATGTTTTGTTTGGATGATTGGTGTTGTTTGAATGACTCTGGCAATTCTGTTCTTTGATGGATTATCTACGGCAGGTCACTTGCCCTGTGTCACTGTCCAAACAAGCAACAGGCAGCAAGTCTGACGTCGACCAACTTCGGCTGCTCATTCCCCAATTGGAGTAACAATTGCAGCAACTACCTATTCTAACGTTAACTCACCTACGCCCCTCCTGTGTCGTCTCCAACAGTAGTCGAGTAGTCGTTGAATTGTATGGCAGCGAGACATCATTTCACAAGGACATCACAAGTTTCTCATGATACCAATTCGCCTGCCACGATCAATTTCTTGAACAATCATCGCTTTTCGTTCTTCGTCTACTGTTATGTACAGTCTTTCCTCATCGCTCGTTACAGCTCCTTTCTAGAGCATCCCCAATATACACAATGTCATATCTCATCATCTTCATAACCACAACAACGCAACACTAGATAATGTCGTGGTCACAGAACTTGCCGTGGACGGTAATCTCGTCCTCAAACAGGGAAGAAGCATCGCGCATCTTAATGGCGTTAATGGTTGTGTTGGCAGGAGTCTTGGGGATCAGATCAACACCGTCGATGGCCAAGACGCTGAGGACGTGAGCGGCAGCCTTGGCGTTGATGGTGAGTGTCTCAGGGATAGGGTTGGTGATGTTGTCGCAGGCCTGATGATAGCAAGCATCTTGGGCAGCTCCAGTACCGGTGAACAGACCGCCGACGGGCTTGTTGATAACGTCCAAGAAGGGCACGTAGTCAGTACCGCCAGTGAGGCCAACAGGAGTCACCTCGATCTTCTTGCGTTCAAAGTGTTCACGGAAGAGATCCTCGATCACGTCAGAGCCTGGAGGACCACCGGGACCAGCTTTCTCACCAGTGCCGTCAAAGACACCGAAGAAGCCGCGAGAAACCATGTCGAAGTTGAGATAGAGGAGGAGATCCTCAACTTCCTCCTCAGTCAAGTTGTTGACATAGTACTTGGAGCCCCAGAGTCCGACCTCTTCAGCACCCCACCAGCTGAAGCGCACCTTGAGCTTGGTGGAGAAGTGCTGGAGGGCCTTGGCAAGTTCCAGAATGAGAGTCGTGCCGGAGCCATCATCGTTGATACCAGGACCGGCAAGAACAGAGTCGAGGTGAGCACCAAGCTGGACAAGGTTGGTACCGTCGCCGCCCTTGGTCTCAGCATGGACATTCTGAGTGATTCGCTCCTCAATCAATTGAATGATCTTGACGTATGCCTCGAGCTTTTCGCCAGCATCAAGACGAGCCTTGATCCTCTGTGCAGGCTCCTGGTCAATGAGACCGGCAGGGACGTACTCCTCTGGGTTGGGCATGGACAGGGAGCCGGCAGTGAGTTTGGCGGGGTCTGAGTTGTAGATGACAACAGCCTCAGCTCCGGCGGCAGCAGCGCCCTTGAGCTTACCAGCGAATGTAGTGCCATCGGGGCAGAGGCCACGCTCGACAAGGACAATCTTGCCCTCAACACCCAGACCCTCGTAGTTGGCAGCTGAACATCCCGCCTCCCCCTCGGGGCCATGGACAATCTCGAGAGTCAAACCCTCCTCGGGGGTGCTAGGGGTGTAGGTGAGAGCGACGGTACGGAGGGACTCGCCGTCGATGGTCACGTTGGCGACCTTGGTTTCGAAGAAGAGAGCGGGAAAATCTTGCTTCCAGACCTTGAAATCCTTGAGCTTAGAGATTTCCTCATAGATGTAGTCAACAGAGGCAGCGTATCCGGGGTGACCAAAAGCACGGTTGCCACCGTTGTCGTAGGCGATGCCATTGAGGACCTCGAGGTTCTTCATCAATCTATAATGTGTAAGTGAGAAAGTTCCAATTGAGCCCAGCCAGTGTATCATACCCCTTCTGTGTAATCTTCTTCTGAAGCTTGTTGGACTTGACCCAAGGCTGACGCTTCCTGTCGCCGGCTTCGGCGAAGGGAGCCAGCAGGGCTAGAAGCGACAATGTGCTTGAGAACTTCATGATGGCGGATGTCAGGAAATCTACCAACACTGACAGACTTTCACGGGCCACCAGTTGTCGAGGAACAAGCTTATATATACCCTTTGTCAAAGGTCCCCGCCACCGTTTGATCTCCATGTTCTGTCATACAATGCAAACAAGCCAGACAAACCACCACTCTTTGTCAGCGTTGTACATGACGATCCGAGCAAAATCAGGAAGGTCAGTGTAGAATGCCATGCCATGACGTTACAATGCCAAGACGGCGATGCATTCAACGGCCTGCCCGATCCGTGATAGTTAAAGGACCTTATGTTGTTAACCTTAAAGGAACCCCGCCCCGCCTTCGTACTGTAACTACCGGGTATCGACTGTTGGTGCATCCTGATAAGCATGAGGGGCAGAGAAAATCGAGAGGGGAAAATGGTAATGGGATGGTATCTTGTGGTGTCTCGCCGAAGACTCGTGGCGTTGAGGTGTCCTGGTGATCGGCAGATTTGCCATTTGTATATACCAGTTTAGCTAATGGTAATAAGACGAACTGAAGATCGGATACATACATGTGCTGCTGTATCCGTATGTTATGTTGAGCGAATGTCGCCATATGTGGGATCCCAGTCATGATGGGGCCCTCGTAATGAAACATGGGTACAGAGTAAGAATTCACAACTTAGCCCGTGTTTGACCGAGAGTACCGAGATGCAGTCAGACGTTAAATCGTAAGAGATGGAAAGAAAAGCATGGAATAATTGTTATACACCTGCCTCGTTTGTTGCTACCCGTGGTCGGCGTGCAGAAACGCACTCAATCGTCCCTGTATGCGTCGTATAGAGGCGAATAGTCACCACATCATGAACTCGACGGAGGATATTGTGGATTTTTAGATTGAACATATCTAAAGCTTGGCACGCTTGATCCAGGACCGATTTTGTGGTGCACGTTAACTAAGTTGTGTGCTGTGTCAAGCTGAGCTGTCACTATCAAATCCCGTCACATTCCCGAGCCAGGGTTGAAGTGGTGGACGAATGTGTCGATGCTGAAGTGGTGAAATCCCTTTTCTTATGACGTGCTTAGTTGATCCATATGAATTTGCCTCTTCTTTTTAGTGGGAATAAGAAGAAAATGTATCAGGAATCTCGAAATCCTTTTGCAAACCAGCAGACAGGACGAACTTTTGTTCTTGATTTTCTTCTTTTTTTTCTTTTTCTTTGTAACCTTGACTATACTTGGTTGTTCATCTGAGCATTCATTTCAGTCGCATCTTCTTGATCAATTAGTTTCTGTTCTGCTCGAAATGCCAACAAGAAGTCTAAGCAATAATACACTTTCAGTTATGGAGTTTATGTATAACGACCAAGATTCGGATTTAGTGTACTTCAATTACCATTTCTGATCAGTAGGTTCGAATTAAATATTTAGGGGCAAAGGGCTACGCATCATCAGAGCAGACTTTTCTACTCAGGATATGTGCTGATATCTTGGCTCCAAACCAAGGACTGCGCTTACATGGCATTCTCGAGGTTGGGATCCGTCCACCTACTCGTCACAGGAGAGGACAAACTGACGGACGGATGATGGAGTTGACTGGTATACAAGCAAAACTGCGTCTTACCCTACATGCTCTGAGCGGAAACTTGGATGATTCTCGAAAAATCCAATCTACGGATTCGTAGTCATGGCACTCGTCTGATTATCCAACAGCCAGAATATATAGCATGCATACATTCCGCTTGTTTAGTTGTTAATTGTATGTCGTCAACATTTATCCAGTGAAGAATTATAACAGTGTAGTCAATATTATTGCTGGCTAAATCATATGCTTTAAAACCACCACCCTGTATCCTTCTTGACGTGGGACAATACATTTGCGTATATGGTAGGATTTATGTTGGGGCCCAGCTGAGGTAAAACTTGAGGCACCATACAAGCTTCTGGAATCTACATGCACTGAACTTGGCAAGTGAGATAATAATCATCTATCTCTGTGAGGGAGACCTCAAGGCTGGATCTACACTTCACATATTCCAGGCCCCTTTCACTGGCAGTCATAGTACTTTTCTCCATCTCCAGGTCTACATATCTTACTGACCGTCCCCGTTCCGCAGTTCTGGTGAGCAGATAGAGTTGGAACATTGTCGAAATGAAATCACTTGCACATATCCATCTCCCTCTGGCTTCTCTGGCAGCCGCCGCAACACTGGGCTTCTTAGGTAGCCAGAAAAGATGGATGTGTTGTCTGGGGCGTCTTTGGCAACGTTTAAGTTAGATTTTCTCGGTTGGATCTCTCTTTCAAGTGTCTTCTGTTTCACCTTCTTCTTTTTTCCATGACTACATATATGCCTATGAAGAGACAGCATCACCAAATTTTGATTTTCCATGGTAGCAATTATGTATGTTCTAATCGCCAATTAATGCCAGTAAAATACAAGCAGAGTAATAAAGACAATGTGATGTGGTATATCGTAGTTCCTGATAGTTGAAAAATAGCATCGTCAAGGTAATATAGCAAACTAAAACAGGCCGACATAAATAGAGATCGCTACGATGGTTGGTGGTATGGTTTAGCCACTACAGTGCGCAGCCGAAGAAAAAAAAGTATTGATTTCTCGATTGAGCGATCCCGTCTTACATTTTTTTCGTGCATATCAGGTGCATCCTACTCGCTTCCTCAGGCGAAATTCGTCTCACATGTCAGGAACCTTTTACATGAAGCTATCGCCATCACACAACAACCATATAAAACAACATGGACAAATGCCTCCGCCAAATAGGAAAAGATGAAGCTGCGGACTTTGTGATGAAGGCGGCACAAATCAAATCTCCAACGGGCGGAGAGGATCGGCGCAACTATTCTGCCGACGCCAGGACTTGATTCCCCTTTTGGAGAGACTAGGCCTGGTCCTTAAAAGGGGAACCTCGGCCGAGACGTGAGTCTGGCGTGGCCATCTTCATTCATATAATTGTGATTAATAATCCCTGTATAAAGGATAACGTTATAAACTGTCGATATATTCACCAAGAGGAACGCAAAAACGATTCCTGGTCAGCTATCCATCCCATTGCTTAATACATTCCACAACTCACCTCCGTCTATTCAGCATGGCATCTTCATCAAAACTACGCATTGCTGAGCCACTCACCCTACCATGTGGTCTAAAACTACCTAACCGTCTTTCAAAAGCGGCCATGACGGAACAAATGTCCGACTCAGAGAACCTCCCGACTCCTGCTCAATTCAGTCGAACATATGGTGCTTGGGCTGATGGAGGCTGGGGATTGGTCATGACCGGAAATGTCCAGGTGGACGAGCGCTATCTGGGCCAGCCAAAGGATATTGCAACAGATGCAACACTACCAGAGGAACAAGTTCTAGATGCATACAAGTCACTGGCCAACGTGTGCCGTCGCTCGGGAACACCAACCATCGTGCAGATCAACCATCCAGGACGACAATCTCCGCTTGGATCTGGTGCGAGATCCTTCACTTCAAAGACTTTGGCACCTAGCGCCGTGCCCTTGAATCTTGGCCCCGGCTTGGTCGCAAAGGTCGCTTCCTGTCTCATCTTTGGCACACCTAAAGAGCTGTCAACAGAGGAGATCCAGGATATCATCCAACGCTTCGTAAACGCCGCCAAGATTTCCGCTGAGGCTGGGTTCGACGGTGTGGAGATCCATGCTGCTCATGGATATCTTCTTGCTCAGTTCATGTCACCCAAGACGAATCTGCGAACCGACGCTTATGGTGGATCGGCCGAGGCCAGAGCAAAGATTGTCATCGACATCATCAAGGCCATTCGCGCGGTTGTTCCCAAGACGTTCTGTGTTGGTGTAAAGCTAAACTCGACCGATCACCAAGAAACAGGCCAAGCTAGCTCCTCGGCCACGTTCCAAGACGTCCTCAAGCAGGCTGTTTGCATAGCCGAAGCCGGTGTGGACTTTTTGGAAGTCAGCGGTGGCTCCTACGAGAATCCAATGGTAAGTTCCCCGACCAAACAATCAGCGACCTTGTAAACTAATCGTTCTGTTCAGATGATGGCAGGTGGCGCAAGCGCGCCCAACAGGTCTGAGAAGAGTGCGGCCAGAGAAGCATTCTTCCTTGAATTTGCTCGTGAGATCAGAGCCAAGGTTCCCGACGTCCCTCTCATGGTAACTGGAGGTTTCCGCACTCGCGTTGGCATGGAAGCCGCTCTTGCTGAAGGAGCATGCGACCTCATCGGTATCGGTAGACCATCTATCATCGAGCCTGCTCTACCTAAGAAGATCATCCTTAACCCTGAAGTGCCTGACGAAGAGGCAGTGGTCCGCACGCAAAAGGTGCCGACACCGTGGTTGCTAAAGAGACTTGCACCAAAATCGATAGGTGCTGGCGTTGAGAGTGTAAGTTTCACGTACAATTCGCCATGGTTTACACACTAACACCCACTAGGCTTGGTATTGTAAGGAACTACAGAAGATTGATTGTGCTTAGAGTGATAGACCGGTGAGGATGAAGAAAGTGATACACTAGAAACAGTTGAACTACATGAGACACCATCACCTGCACTGCATGACAAGATAAACCGATCGTTACGTTATTTTCGATTTCTAGAATAAGAGTTGTTTCTTGGTTTATATCAGTAATCCATAGCTTTCGTGAATAGAGCTTCGTGCAATCATTGCATCGGTAGAAAAAAAAAAAAGTTCAATCAGTTGCCGATGATGCCAGACCAGTCGTACTTCTTGGCCCATTCCTCCCAGCTCGTCATGGGGCAGTCAATGCCAGCCTGCCTCTTTGTTAGCGCATACCGTCACCTCAGCAAAATCAAAACCAACCTCTCGAAGATCCTTAGCCTTGAGCACCTTCATACCACCATCATAACCAGGGTTCGAGGTATATGCGAACATATGGGCAACTTCGATTCCAGTATCACGCTCGCCCGTAGCCTCGACCATGTCGTCAAAGCTGACTTGCTTATAAGATACTTTCTTTCCAGTCACCTTGCCCCATGTCTCGATCCACTCAGGCCAAGTGCAGGTTGTACCCTCAGCCATATAGTCCTTGCCGGGAGGCATCTGATAGACAGCATATGTAAAGCTACCCATGTCATCTGCAGGAGCCAGGTGAGGGACAACGACGTTGGGATCAGTAGGGAACTCCATTCGAAAGCTACCGTCCTCAAGCTGACACATTGTCTGTTAGTGTTTTTTTCAAGTACAGCAGTCCAAGAATCTCACCTTTTTCAAATACGAGTTGGGGAGGATATTGAAGCTGGTGTAGAAGAATCCAGTCTGAATGCAAGACAGCTTGGCCGCTAACTCAGGGTACTTTTCCTGGACGTATGCTGGGAAGATGTCTGCCTTTGCGTCAAAGTGATACAGCTCGGTGAAAGCACCATTGCTGCACTTTCTGGCATGACTCAGCGTTGAGGCGAGGAAGCCATTCTCATCCAAAGAGTCAATCGCAGTTGCAGCTGCATCAGCAATATTCTTTCCCTGACGATATTCAACATCATATGCGAATCGTCGACATGAGATACCCTGCTCCTCTGCCTTTTTGCGACAGTCGGGACGCATAAAAGGTTCCCAGTAGTTTGTCACGCTGAAGATGACATTGGCCCCCCTGAAAGCCTCAATTAGGCTATTGACGTCGTCGAGATCAGCTTGAACAGCTTCGATGCCATCAGCCACGAGTTTCTGAGCAGCCGCTGACGAGGGATCCCGGGTCAAGCCACGGACGCGAAATCCAGCCTTGCGAAAGCGACGAGCGACGGAGCCACCTTGATTGCCAGTGGCTCCCACAACGCAGATGAGCTTGTTGCCATTGGCATTGGTATTGTTTGCTTCAGAAGTCATGTTGAGCTGAGCTGAGCTGAGCTGCTGGTTGGCTGATGCGTTTATGTTTGTGTTGGTTCCTGTTTGTTTGTGGATGCTTTGCGGGGGTGGTCAGCCAAAAGGAAATAGAAACAAAGGATTTCCTAGACCAAGTTGCACCAGGGTAGTAAATTGAGTGGTCAAAGTTGTCGATCCCAATTGAAACCTGACAGAACAGCGATAAACCATGGAGATGAAAAATGGCTCGTGATTTTCGGCAACAGGACGGCTTTAGCCTGAACGATTGTAGCTCGGATATAGGCGTATGATATGCAAATGAGAGGAGATGGAAGCATTCTCCTCATTCGAGATATTCTACTACGACGGCCACATTCCTCTACCGAACCACTAACCCATCGTTATAGACCGACTTAACTCCCCAATGGAGGGGCTAGCGTCCTCTTTTTGTAAAGCTTGCACCGTAGCATGGAAGAAGGACACCACCAATCCATGCAAGCTTGGCCCCCGGCACCCCTCTCGAAGCATTAATTAAGGGGCTGTATCCATCCTGTTGGTTTCTGGGACCCTCCCGCACGGCTCGGTTCATTTCGATGGAACACTAAAACCAACAAGACCGATGGCCTCTGCATATACAGACGACCAACAACAGTTGGCGGGTCAGAGAAGCCCTGCCTCTACTGCCAGCAAGAGCAGCGCTCGGGAGCGTGAACCCCTCGCTCAACTGCATCCTGCCGAGGACGGTGCTGAGCATGCCCCGTTGCAGGTCGATGTGCGTGGAAGAAAAAAAATAATCCCAGTGACCTGATGTCAAGGTGACATGTTAATTTACTCAACTAACCTGACCCTGCGACATATAGACAGACCCCGAGGGAACCGATGACACCGACTCGACTTATGGCTCTGATGCCGGGAGCGCTGCGACAGGCTCTGTAACGTCGTCGATTTACCATTACCAATATGAGAACGGCCGTCGCTACCACGCGTATCGAGAGGGACAGTATGTGCTTCCCAACGACGATCAGGAACAGGAACGGCTAGATCTGCAGCATCATATATGGCGTCTCCTCCTGGGTGGCCGTCTCTACACGGCGCCTCTGCCCTCGCCCAGCAGCGACCCCCAGCTTCGCATTCTCGATCTTGGCTGCGGCACCGGTATCTGGGCCATCGACATGGCCGACGAGTTCCCCGCATCCGAAGTTTTCGGTGTCGATCTATCGCCCATCCAGCCCGACTGGGTTCCTTCAAATTGTCGATTCCACGTAGACGATTACGAGGACGAGTGGACGTATCGCGACGACGAGAAATTCGATTACATTCACGGGCGCGCACTCAGCGGAACGTCAGGCGACTGGGCTCGATTTTACCAACAGGCAAAGAGCAACCTTAAGCCCGGGGGTTACATGGAGATGCAGGAATACGATGCGTGGATCTTCAGCGACGACGATAGCTGCGATCGTGCGCCATGGACCATGGAGTGGGTTGATAAGCTTGACGGAGCGAGTAAGAGATTTGGCAAACAGATCAATGTGGCCAAACATCATAGACAGTGGATGATGGAAGCAGGATTTGAAGATGTCAAGGAGCTGGTCTACAGAGTAAGTAAACCTTTCGTCAGTGCTCTGGTCTAGACGGCAACTGACCATGATACAGATCCCTATCGGACCTTGGGCGAAGAACCCAACTCTCAAAGAGCTCGGCCGATATGAACTAGTCCACATGCAAATGTCTGTCGACTCACATACACCGGCTTTGTTCACCAGAGTCTGGAACTACTCCGCGGACCAGGTCCAGGTCTTGATGGAAGGTGTGAAGCGCGAGTTTCGGAATAAGGATCTGAGACTGATCACGAGTTACCGCTTCATCACGGGACGAAGACCTTTGGAGAGCTGAGGTGCAAGATGGAGGGGCCGGATATAATAAGTGTTTGGGCGATTCGCTTGGCGAATGAGAACCAGGAGATGTAACCATTTGTAGTCGAGGTCCATCACTTGGGCATGACATACCGTTACTGGCATGATCATACCTTCATGCTGGGCTAATACGTCTGAGACGATATAGAACGTTCCATTCTCGTATAATATAGTATCCTGCTATAGTAGACATGCGAGTCGTATGCTATTATTCTTAATTCTACCATTTCCACTGCCAGCTTACCATGCTTCACGTATTAGTTGCGTCCTGTGTGAGCCTTCCCACTGACTGCAAATGCAACGTCCACCCCCAGGACCATCTTCATCATCACCAAGGCTTGTCTCTATCCACACTACCTCAAAACTGCAGTATCTCAGAAATGGAGCTACGCCAAGGCCAGTCTTGCACCGAAACCGGTCCTTCCAGAGCCTACAACTAGTCCCAGTCGGGGTATAACAGCCAACAATGTCGATCTGCTCGCCACCGATCACTACCGAATACCTCGGTTTTACTGGGGAATAAAAAACCCGTTTATCTTGTTCAGCAAACCACGCTGAAAAAAAAAACATCCACAAACTCCTGATCCGGATGTCTTACTATCTATAACCATATTCTCTCCCTGCCTCTGTGCAGAACTTGATAGCACAAGACATCGCAAATCCATCGTCATGTCTTGTCCGACTCCCAGAGAGCTTGAAGATGACAGGACAGAATGTCCTTCCGTTCGTTCGATGTCACTAAACGAGAAACCGATAGATGATGTGCTCGGGGAGAATGATGCGTCTGCTCCTGGACAACTACCGAATAGCGATATTCTGTTAAGTTCAGACGCTCTCAGCCCTACTTTTTCTTTTTCAGACTTTCTCCGATCAACGGCTTTAGATCCGTCACAAGTAGCAGTCCTCAGCCCTGCCGAACAATCCAAGTATCAATCTCCGTTTAGCTGGCCCATACGGAAAAAGACAATCATTTTATCAGGTACTTTCATGGCCTCTACACTTGCAGCATATTCATCAGGTGCATATGCCCTAGCGTCGGAGCCACTGCGTCAACGTTGGCAGTTATCGGACGTACAATTCAATGCTGGCATCACCACTTTCGTTGCCGGCTTTGCTTTCGCTCCAATGGTTCTTGCCCCTGTTAGTGAAGCCCATGGGCGATACTGGGTATTTGTAGGTTCTGGAATCCTGTTCTTTCTTGGATCAATGGGTTGTGCTGTGACGCAGAGTTATGCCGGGATGATGATCTCACGATTTATCACAGGGAGCGGTGCAGCTGTCTATGCCACATTGACTGGAGGTGTCGTAAGTGACTTATTCCACAAGGCAGATAGAAACACTCCTATGGCCTTGTATTCGCTGTCCATCATGATCGGCACTGGGTTGGGCCCATTAATAAGTGGTATCATCGTTGACCGTCTGGGCTGGAGATGGATCTTCTATGTGCAACTTATCGCCATTGGTGCAACAACAGGAACGATATTTGTCTTCTTTGGAGAGACACGCAGCAACGTGTTGCTACAGAGGATGTGTGATGCGTTGAACAGAAAGCAACCAGGCGGCCGAGTTCGCTTCCAGCCAGAGATGGGCCAGGCCCTGAAGGTCGATATCAGCATCGTTTGGAAGAGTCTTGCCTTTCCTTTGAAACTCCTGGTCACAGAGTCTGTTGTCTTTTGGTTCTCAGTATGGGTCTCGTTTGCGTGGGCAATTCTATACATGCAGTTCAGCAGTATTGGGATTGTCTTTCGGACTGCATACGGCTTTGACAACACTCAAGTTGGTGCTGTATACGCTGCGGTGATTACTGGATCCATCATAAGCACCCTTTTGTCGATTTACGAAGGGCCTATCATTCGATTTCTGTTTCCTCATCGAAAGACATCGGCATCCCCTGAGCAACGTCTCTTATCACCCTGTGTTCAATCAATCCTCCTACCACTTGGCCTATTCTGGTTCGGATGGACATCGAGGCAAAACATCCCATGGATTTCACCTGCATTGGCTGTGGGTTCCTGTACGATGGGGATCTTCAGTATCTATCTTGCCGTCTTCAACTACCTGGCTGACACTTATCATCGATACGCTTCATCAGCCCTCGCTGCACAGAGTATGTGTCGGAACATCGTTGCTGGCTTCTTCCCACTACTGACTGGGAAGATGCTGCATAACTTGACATTTGGAGGCGCAGGGAGTTTATTGGGAGGGTTAGGGTTGGTGTTGACGGCTATCCCATGGTTATTGTTCTTTTATGGGCGGGCTATTAGATCACGTAGCCCATTTGCGCGAGAGCTTCAAGATCCTTAAGCATTCACAAGTACTGGAACAGGTTGAGACTCTTGGATTAATGAAGATATGAAATGCTTTATAAGTCGAATATTTATTATTCAAATTATTGCAGTCTTTTCAATGACTCGTTTCTAGTCTATGCCATCTACAGTATATATTATTCTATCTCATGACACCCAAACTCCAATCATTTCGTTGTCGATGACTTATGGGACGGTGATCTTGGTGTGATCTCTCTTCTTGGCTCGTCCTCCGAAGCCCCAGCCGATCTGGTGGGCAACCTGGATGGAAGTGTCCAGGTCATCAGCCCAGGCCCAGACCAGACCGGGGTTCTTCTGGAACATTCGTCCGGCAGCAATCAGATCAAGAGGAACATCGTTTTCGTCCTTTCCACCAGAAATAATCTGCTCGGCAAAGTCACCAGTCTTGATGCTGCCGACGGCACTGACGAGAATCTTGTCACCAAGAGCCTTCTTGATCTTCTTGGCGAAGTGAGCCTGGTATCCAGGTCCTCCGTTGACCTTCTGAAGTTCGTGAATACCACCGCTGGAAACATCAATCACATCAACACCACGCTCAGCGAATAGCTCAGTAAGCTTGATGCTCTGTTCAACAGTCCAGTTCTCGCCCTTGTACTCGGGGTTGTTGTCGAGCCAATCGGTGGCACTGATACGGACGAACAGGGGCATGTTCTCGGGCATGTTAGCTCGAGCACCCTCGACAAGCTCAAGAGCGAGTCTGACACGGTTCTCGAAGCTACCACCGTACTTGTCGGTGCGCTTGTTGACAGCAGGGGACAAGAAGCTGGAAACAAGGTAGCCGTGAGCGAAGTGAAGCTCAACAACGTCGAATCCAGCCTGAACGGCACGGCGGACACCAGCGTTGAAGTCCTCCTTAACCTGCTCGATCTCCTCAAGAGTCATAGCGCGAGGAGTAGGATATCCTTCGGCGAAGCGCTCGTTGCTAGGACCAACGACATCGTCGGGCCATCCGCCAGCGGCCTTGGTAGCGACAGCGCCAGGGCTCAACCAGGGGGCAACGCACGAAGCCTTGCGACCAGCATGTGCGATCTGGATAGCGATCAGGCAGTTCTGGCTGTGGGCGAAATCAACATGCTGCTTGAGTCCGTCAACGTGGGAGTCGAGCCAGATGCCAGCGTCTTCGGGAGTAATTCTGCCTCGGGCCTGGACAGCGGTAGCCTCCAGCATCATAAGACCGGGCTGTGACTATCGTTAGCGGATTGTCCCAGAATGGAAATTAGTACATGAAAGAACTTACACCTCGCATAGCCATTCCACCGTAGTGGGCAACATGCCAGGGAGTTTGGAACCCATCACGGGCACTGTACTGGCACATGGGGCTGACCCAGATGCGGTTGGGCAACTCAATTCCTCGAATCTTGATGGGAGTGAAGAGCTTTGGCACAGAGCCATTGGGGCCGCTCAGTGCAGTACCAGGGGCGATCTGCTGAGCGGGAGTAAAGAAAGGGAAGCCCTTGGCTGGAAGGTTGTGAATAGTCTCATTGTCCTGCTCCTTGGTGACAGCAAGGTTCTTGGAGACAAAGACAGGAAGTTCCTGATAAGGCTTCTTCTGTTGGATCGTCATTTCGAAAGAATGTATTCTTTTTTGTTTTCTTTGAGTACGCTGATTATCTTGATTGTCTTGCTTTCTACTGCCTCATCCAAAACCGAGGATTTGAAGCCCTTTTGAAGCCCATTAGAATGCATCTAGCAACGCATGGAAATCAAGAATCTGCATCAACCAGGCTTTGTAATCTCGAAGTCCGTGGAATTTACCAGTGACAAAGCTCTGGCCCAATTGGAGCAACTCCTCCGTCATGGTCGTGGAGAACGATGATGCTTTTCTCGGACGACCAAGCTCGATCTTGTGGAGTCAGGTTTTGATCGGGATTGGTGCAGAGATTTTTCATAACGATCCAGGATTCGGTGATATTGCGGAGCTGGATGAGGCGAACCAGTCAGGGCGACGCCATGATGTCAAAGCAAGGAATGGAATTATCCCGGGATTATAAATGCCGGTTATGCTTAAGTCGGGAAGTGTTTTAGCTGTAACTGCTGTGAATGAATGGTTGGCATATAACAAAGGTAAGAAGAGATGCCTGATCCATCCATGTCAACAAAGTCATGTATGCTGTGTGCGTCTTGTCCTATTGTTGAAGATTTCTCATTTCACATCGAACATGATTTTGACCTAACCAATCACTCTTCAACATGCTTAACACAATAATGGCCAACGTCTCATGCTTTTACACACATCCATCCATGTCGCACAGTTCGTAACCCCCCCTGCTGCATCCCGTCTCTTCCACGTCTCAATCAGCACTTCTTCAGAAGTTTTATAACTGTCAAATCCCGATTTCGTATATCCTTTTCGCAACCACGTCAAAATCTCCTGCCTCTGCGTACTCGACATAGCTTCTGCGCCGGCGATAAAAGCTGGCCACGCTGTTCCTGGTCCAAGTAACCCCTTTTTCCCCAATGCATCGTCGAATGCATGCAAAGAAGTGATGACCTGGTTGACACTATCTTGAAGAACGAGTGGGTTGGCGTTTCGGATACGTCGGTAAAAAAAGATGATGAGGGCGGAACTGAGAGCTCGAACCATGTGCGTGTGGGGTTTGATGGTCCCTGTTGCATCCATATCTTCTGCGTCCTTAGAAGACAGGTGATGTTTGGACCTGAACAAGCATACAGCATTTTCTAGAAATGAGGCTTTCGGTTGGAGTGAGACCAAGACCTCGGCGTCTGCCCTCTTACTACCTGTGGAAAGACGGTCCATTACGTTTGCAAGACGAGTGATTTGCGAGACAAGACTAAGCCAATTCTCTGGAACGCCGTAGATCTGCATGTACATGTCATCCTCGGGCTGAGTCGTCTTGACAAAATGAATGTCGCGTAAGCTTGTCTCGACTATCCCTTGCTCTCGCTCTTTTGTCTCTGTGCAGAGATGGCGCTGCTCCAACTGGAGAAAATTGTCGAGATTGATATCGGTTCTCACTGAGCGAACTGGTCTTTTCTTTCGGCGTTCAGGAGGTTGTGCTTCGATTTCGGTTCCGGCGTTGGATGAGCCAGAACTTGGAAGACTAGATGCAGTAGTTGGATGTGGCATCTCCTCCTGAATGACATGCGTGCTCTCCGAGACTATCCGCATCCAGGCATATACGTTGTGTAATAATCGTGCTCGGCGTGAGATTCGTGGCTTCGTAAGTCCTCGGGTGCGAATGAGGCGTTCCATCTCAACAAGGTATTTTCTCGAGTCGAGTTCTTTTCCAGATAGGACCTGCAAAGCTATAAGTTCACTATGCAATTCATAGGGACCCAATTCAACGTACCGAAGTAGCCAAGATAGCAGCAATTGCCATCAACTGATCTTTGTACTTTGCCTTTCTCGGTAACCTTGATTCCAGATCCAAACTCAACCGTAGGTGATGTTTCGCCGCCTCATACGTCCTCTGCGACAGGCTCCTCCAATAATCTCCTGGCCTTGCTAAGCTGGGAAAGGAGGTACCATTCAAGGACAAATGAAATGATGACACTGCAATTAGGCCGTAGAAATTGGCTAGGTTGGCGTGTTTTATGTCATCTTTGGCTGTATCAAACACCGTCATATGGCTCATGGTGACAATTGCTGAAGGAACATTGAGTATCTGCCAAGGGGACTTTTCGTTGATGGGCAGTGAACCCATTTGACTAATCACATGGTCGTTGAAATGCTTCAACAGCAACGGTGCATCCATAACTAAATCGATCTCTGGCCAGGCAGGATTGTCCGAACCTGGCTCAGCCATATCTGCTTGCCAGTCCATGGTTGAGGGAATCGCACATTCTTGCGTAAGGTCATGCTCTAGGAGTGGTAGACCCAACGAGTCATCAAGTGGAACATCCCAAGCGAACAAATCTGACCATTGTAGAAAGTCGAGTGAATTGGACAGCATATCCATAAACGATGGCGGTCCACCGAGGCTGATATGACTTGGGTTGATGAAACTTTCGGCTTCCAGGCTGCTTCCATTGTCTTTGTCCATTGTTTCGTGTTCTAATGGCGGAGGATCAGTAACGGCGGTATCGATGGACTCTGAGACAATCGTATCCATAGAGGGCGAAATGGCAGTTTGAATAGATGAGGATGCCGGCGTATCACCTGTTGGTAGACTGACGGTTCTGAACACACCAAAAGGGCCGACAGCATATTTCGCAGACGTTTGATCTTCAACCAGTTTCGACTCCTCATCAATCTCGTTCAAAGCCGCAGTGACAGTATATGGGACACCAGCGGCAAGTTCTATGCTCATCGATTCCCTTGCATCCTCTGATGATCATTGTCAGATCATAATATGTAGTGATGAACTAGCTCAGTTAATTTACCTGTGTATAGATGGCGTCTCGAGTACTGAGCGCCGTCTCGTTCCGCAGCTGGAGGCATTCCATCATAAACATCGCTGCCTGTGGCAATCAACCATCGTAGTGTAGGCGAAAAATCACAAGCAAGGCCCGCCAGCTTGCATCGACCGCATTTTGGTGATTCTTGGTCACATTTGAGATGGCGCTTTCGACATGTCTTACACCCGCCAAAAGAGTGCGTTCGTTTGGACCGCTGATTAGGCATCCTGTTGGCGTGGATCGAGGACTGCTATATGAAACCCAACCTCTGATGGAAACAGGTGTCCAGGGAAGCATGGATTATTCGAAATGGAAAGAGGTCGGACTCTCTTGCCAAAGCGATGTGGTTGCTTATAGATACCTTGGATTATCAACAGCTGTGCCGAATGAGACCGACACTTGACCTGCAGTGGTTTGACATGGCCAATAGCGAAGCCCCGATATGGCAAAACTGGATGGAGTTGTGGATGAGTCTGGAACTTGCGGGGTAACCACTCCTAGAGGAGTTAGTCTCTAATGAATTTTTAAAGGTCATTCGTTTCCCTGGTTTGTGGAAAAAGGCAAGTGATCGCGAGGCAGTTAGTTATCCTGTGCATGTTTCGTTATCATTATGGTGACGGATATCCAGGGACGAACAAATGAAGGCTGTTGTATTTTGAAAAGGTTGAGAACCCAACGTAGGTGGTGATAAGCTTGTAGACAATGACAATGCTTGTTAAATTTTCATTGACTGGGATGGAGTAAAAAGGGCAAGTTTTAATGTTTTCGCCCACAGATGTCGTGCTCAACCCAGTTTTTTGCTTGGAGAAATAAGTGTCCTCTATTATCATACATGTAATGAATGCGCAAAGAGCGACGAGATATTAGGAATTTTTGTATTGCCTTAGCTTATTTTTCATTCCACTGTTTCTTGTCTAGCCCTCGTACGTTGAGGCTATCTCCACAATGTCCCTCCTTCAAAACGGCAAGTTATCCCGAATATCCCAGAAAGCGACACCGATGTTATGCGCAACCTGAAATGACGGCGGAAAACAATGGGTAAAACTGGAATGAATCTATGCTCTTGGATAGTCCATGACCGACCGCACCCCGTGGGGAAAAGGCGCGACTGACAAGACAAAGTTGGGGGCTATCTAATCCTTCTTGGCTGTAGGGATCGAGCTAATAACGACAATGTTCTTATCAACACCGATCTACTAGCTCAACGAGCACATACTCGGAATCTCTTTCTTCTTATACTATCCCGACAGTAGTCCGCGATAACGCTGATATCAGCCTTTCTTCAAGGTTCAGTCATGTCTAACTTCGGTTTAACATGGCATTTCTAGATAAGGAAAGGCAAGTTGAACAAGATTATGCCATGTTGCTTATCGTGGCATGTGTCAGTAGGCGATCCAAGAACATGTTAGACTAGACAATGGAAGGAAGCATGTTTCTTCAAGGTCTTCTAGATCGGTCTTGAGTAGGTGAGCCCGACAAGACCAGGTATATAAGACAGGATAACGACCATTATCAAAGCTGAAATATCGAACCATCAATCAATCGAACATCAGACACAACATTAACATCTTCTCCAAACTCTCACCACTTGTTCTTCAACCCATTTCACACATCCATAATCCACCACTATGGCCCCTAAAGGTGACACCCTCGACATGTCGTTGTTCTATGGAACTCCTGAACAGAAGAGGACCTTTTGCGATGACCTTCTCACTTTGCTCAAAAAAAGAGGAGGCGTTAAGCTCCAGAATCATGGAATCCCCGAAAAGGACATCAGAGAGCTTTTTGAACAGGTCAGTCAACAAGCTTACCAAGCTTCTCTACTATCACTGACTCTATCAGACCAAAGCTTTCTTCAACCTGCCTTATGAAGTCAAGATGAAGGCCAAGCACCCTCCCAAGGCCAACCCTAACCGAGGCTACAGTTATGTAGGTCAGGAGAACGTTGCCAACATTAGTGGCTATGAGAAGGGCAAGGGTCCTGGCAAGACTCGTGACATCAAGGTTGGCGTCTCCGTGGCCAATAGCTTGATACATGGCTCTAACACGATGATAGGAAACTGTCGACTTTGGTTCCGCCCACGACGATCTTGTTGATAACCTCTGGGTGCCCGAAGAGGACCTACCCGGCTTCCGCAGTTTTATGGAGTCATTTTACGAGAAGGCCTTCAAGACAGAGCTCGACATTCTTTCCGCTCTCGCTATCGCCCTGGGCATCTCGGAGCAACATCTTCGATCACTTCACGACAAGGCCGAGAACGAGTTCCGTATCCTCCACTACCCCGCCATCCCAGCATCTGAGCTCCGTGATGGTACTGCCACCCGTATCGCCGAGCACACAGACTTTGGCACCGTCACGATGCTCTTCCAAGACTCAACTGGTGGTCTCCAAGTTGAGGACCAGGAAAATCCTGGAACTTTTAATGATGTCGAATCCTCTGGACCTACCGACATTATTCTCAACATTGGTGATTCGCTACAGCGACTGACCAACGACACATTCAAAGCGGCTTGCCATCGTGTAACATATCCCCCCAGCATCAAAGCCGATGATGATGACATAATCCCTGAGCGATTCTCAATCGCTTACTTCGCGAAGCCAAACCGAAATGCTTCGCTGTTCCCTTTCAAGGAGTTTATTACCGAGGCTACCCCGTGTTATTACGAGGACATCACGGCTTGGGAATGGAACAACCGCCGGATCGAGGCCCTGTTTGGTTAGATGGAAACAATCTTGAGACACCGGTTCGAAAAGCCTTGGGATGTTGAATCTAGGGGATAATCTTATGTACGCTTAGGCTTAGGATAGTTGTGAGAAATTGCATCTGATTTCGATGAAACTTTGTGAAACTTTGCTAGTTCTCACAAATGCTACCTGAGAGAATTAGTTGTAGATTAGGCCACTCCCTTATCGATAAGATGCTCATCTCCGTATCATCACATGACCCGAATGCAGTCCAATTTTGGCAGACAAAATTTGCGTCACAATAGCAACATCCAGTCGCATAACCCGCTTCGATTCCGCAACCCAAGATGGATAAAGGGAAGGAATACTGGGAGGCAGCTGATCCCAATGTCAACGGGATGTTGGGCGGTGTCTTGGCTGTTATGCCCTCTGTGTCCCGTATTGACCTGCAGGGCTCCCGGACGTTTCTAGCGAGGCTAGGTATCGGCATAAAAAGTGGCCGCGTGAAGTTGTCCAGAGCGTTGGAGGGGGGCGCAGGGTGAGTGATGTTCTGCTCGTCTTCCTGCCTGGAGAAATTTCCGAGAAAATAGAGCAAGACCAATTAAATAACTGACGCTTTGCGAGTCTCGTAGGATCGGCAGGATCACTGAGAATCTTCTAGTCCATATAACAGACACAGTAGACATCATCGAGCCTGTGGCCAAGTTTACAGCGCCGCTCAAGGGCAAGCCTGGCATAGGCGACATCTACAATGTGGGCCTGGAAGGATGGCAACCATCCCCGGGAGTTGTGTATGACTTGATCTGGACACAGTGGTGCGTCGGGCATGTAGATGATGATGCCTTGGTGCAGTATCTCGTAAGATGCAAGACTGTCCTCAACCCAGACGGTGGCGTCATGGTCGTAAAGGAGAACTTGAGCACATGGGGTTTTGACAAGTTTGATGAACTTGATGGAAGTGTTACAAGGTAGCTTCTATTCCTATAAGGCCGGTGCCAGTTTGGACAGTCCTGAGAAGA
Source organism: Fusarium dimerum (assembly GCA_013623525.1). NCBI lineage: Eukaryota > Fungi > Ascomycota > Sordariomycetes > Hypocreales > Nectriaceae > Fusarium > Fusarium dimerum. The sequence continues at coordinate 38,819 of JABGLY010000148.1, forward strand.
TTAATCATTTCACAGGGAGGACGAAAAGTTTCGACTTATATTCAAGCAAGCTGGTCTCCAACTCATTAAGACAGACATCCAGCGGGGCTTCCCAGTCGTAGGAAACCGGCAGCTACTACCACTGAGAATGTATGCTTTGAAGCCTGAACCCGACTCTGTCATATAGTAGAATCCCACCTTCAGAATGCAAAGGTGTATGTCTACAGCGAGGTCTCTAGGAATAAAGACAAGGGCACTCTATCATGATCCAAACTTGTAAACACAACTCCATGCATAAGTCTGGTTATCATCCTTTTCTAAATATGCCCTCCCGTTCCAATGCTTCAGAGATCGGATCATAGAGTAGGTCGTTAATGGACAGGCCTTTCTCTGAACGTTCGTCGGTAGATTGTGGCACCGGCTCTGTCCGGCTCTTGGGACGTTTGCGAGGGTCGTGGGCGCATTCTGGGCATCGCTTGAGAAGAAAGATGACATCCGCCCGCAGTATGCCATAATAGGTGCTACTAATTCCTTTTCAAGCTGTGTCCCATCAAGCGTATTGATTCTCTAGATGGAAAGACTTAACCGGATCCACAATATCATCCTCGATGCTACAGAAAACGTGAACCCCCCAACCTTCTTGTACACTCTTATGATATCTGCTCACTTAGTCGATAAATAACGCAATGCAATTGCTTCTCTAGGGCGCTGTGGATATTGACTGGGAAGATGAGGAGGGAAGTATAGCGCTCCATTGGGCAGTCGCCGAGAGACAGGAGCAAACCACATCAGAAGACGGCTACCCTGACATTGTAGAGATCCTGGTAGAGAATGGCGCTGACATAGAAGTCAAGATACATGGATGAACGCCAATGTTACTTGCTGTCAAGGCCGCGCGCATTGAGCCTCCTGAATACTTGATCAAAGAGGGGGCAAACGTCAACGCTGCGGATTACCATGGACGAAGAGCTCTTCACTGGGCTACTTATCACACTGGCACGATTACTGATAGTGAAGGGTGCTGAGATCGAGGCAGAAGATCGCTGGAGCAAGAAAGTGTATCAATGGGCAGTGACTACCAGGTGATATGGTGTCGCGAATCTTCTGGAGTAATCAGGGGCTGATATTTCCTAGAGTCTTACCATCTAGTAAAGGTGCTCAAGATGAGCTAAGTCATTAAGATCTATATATTCCTAGCAAAGACGTGACCAAATTCTCAACCAAAAACTATCATATTCATGTTCGCATCCACTCTTCATGAGCCTGTCTTCCTGCTAGGCCTTGAGCCACCCACGTGAATGCTTGCTGTCCTGCGACTAAACATTTAAGCCCTCTTCTCAACCATATCATTCTGTACGCCAACCCCGGCCAGAAAAGCCAGTCTTATCGCAGCTTGTACCCATAAGCTCCCTAGATTGACCCAATCCTCCATCCTCCAATACCGCGGATCCCAGAAGACCTGGCCTCCCAACGCCGAACAGCTCCCATACAGGTGGACACTGTCACAAAGAAGAATGCCAAGCAGAACTAGCTTCCAAATCTTGATGTCATTTGTCATGCGAAGAATTATACCCTCATTCCACGCAAACATAATATATGCTGCTGCAAGATTGTCGTAGATGACTTGAACGTCGGGCGCGTAGTGACCGGCAGGGGCCAATGTGTTTAAGATGGTGGAAGGACGAGAAAGCAACAGGAAAGCCCCAAGAAGGGCGCCAACAGGTTCGATGTAGAGAAACAAGACTCGATAAAGGAGTGGAATGCGAACACGTTTGATATCAGACATGTTGAAGGACTTGTGTGGTGATGGGATCAAGAAGCAGGAAGTGTTGAAAAACAAGAAGGGTTAGGACCTAGGAGCCTGTTGGGTCTTATATTTCAACAGGAAGGGCTCGATGATGATTAAAATAGAGCTCGGCTGCATTCGGCATATCCCTTGAGATGGCTGGAATATACTCCTTTTAAGCGCGGACTAGCACGATGTTAAATAGGTGAGAATGTAACATTATTGGGTAAGCGGACTATGACTGTGCTAAAACTGAGACACGTGGGTATCTATCGCCCGCCGAAGTGGACAAGATAAGAGCAGAGAGCAGAATGGAAGGCCAGAAGCAAAGAAGAAGAAGCAGAAGAAGAAGAAGAAAGAAAGAAAGCAATCCCGCAGATGAGAAGGGAGCATCATTCAAGGCTGAGTCACCTCCCAGCGCCCTGTCAGGGGATCAAAATATAGATTCAACATCACATCCGTTTCGCCCTGGGGAAATTTATAGGAGACCGCAAGGTCAGGCTCATTGTAATGTCCCATAAACTCCAGCTGAAAGACAAACTCGGTACCAGATGACGGAATCTCTCGTGTTATGAAGGAAAATGGTTCAGCTCGGACTGTTCGTCTCGTGTTTTGCAGCTTGACCGACTTCAAGAAGGAAAGAGGCGTTCGATCCACGTCTGATCCGGACAAGATGATTTCCTGACGTGACTCGGTTTTCTTGGTTGTTCGAATGATAAGCGTTCTCGACAGGATGAATGTAGGGATGGATAGTCCCAGGCCCTCCATGACTTTCTGCATGAGCTCATCTGTTTCAGCGTACACTCTCCAACTGGCGAGCTTGTCCAACGGGGTACTCTGGAGGTTGCAGATGGCAAGTTTGGCACCTTTCTTTCGCCCAACAACATCTGGGAGGTGGTTCGCTGGAGTTACGGTGAGGGAAGAGCCGAGTACGAGGCAAAGGTCGGCGGTGTTGACATTGTCAAAGGCGTCGTCCATTTCCTTCTGAGGGAGCTGCTCTCCGAAATTGATGATGGTGTCGATGAGAACGCCTCCGCAGAGTGCACACTTGCGGCCAGTGCGATGGTCGTTGATGGACTTTTCGTAAGTAGCAGTAGCTTGAAAGTCTGGGAATGATGAGATAATGAGATGAGCTGAGTGGTCGAGAGGGAAGCGAGAATACCTCTGATGTAATCCTTGCCGCAGTCTTGGCAGTATTCACGGTTACTGTTCCCGTGTAACTCAGACAGATTATCCTGTCATTGTCAGCAACTCAGTGTGAGGCCTAGCGAGCTGGGTAGACTTGCTGGAGCGATGCCACTTCGTCGATGCAAGCCATCACAATTCTGGCTGATGACATGCTTCAACATTCCTTGGTTTTGTAATTCGACCAGTGCCATATGCGTGAGAGATGGGATGGCCTGGAGAGTACTGATGACCTTTTCGGTACGTCTTCTCCCTTGGGCGCGAAGAGTCCATTCACCTTCTGGACCACGATAATCGGGGATGCCTTTCGAGTGTTGGTTAGAGACCTATAACACGGGATGTGATAGAGATGAGAGCATACCAGTTGAAGTTGAGATACCTGCGCCGGTAAATGCGATGAAATGCTTACTCTTCTGGATGAGTTTGACGAGAGAAGCGGCTTGTCGATCGATAACTCCTGTAGCGTCATGGCGTTCAGGCGCAGCAACCTTGGGGGCTGGGCAAGTCATTTCTTTTTTCTTCGCAAGAGTATAAAGCGCGTCTCGTGAGGCTGGATGAGTAATTTCAAGGACAGATACTCGGCATGAATAGATTTGGTGGAGTTTGTTGTTTGGATGAACGCACAAGACAATAATAGAGATTCATGTTTATTTCTGACCTACGGTACCGTATGCGTGTAAGCAGCTAGGCAACCGCCCCGTTATGGGCATTTATGGTTACACAAGCAATATGACGACAAGAGGTTGAATGGAATTGAGGTGTACCGCAATGGCATGGGAGTTATAAGGCATCTCAAGAATTTAATATCATCGCTGAGATTTCGTTTTGTCAAGTCAACAGATTCAGTCTCTGGTAGTGTTTTTCTAATCCATAATTGCCGTGAAGTGGAGTTGGAGGTGGATGTGGCAGGTCTCTAGCGCTACAAATTAGAGACCTTTTTGGGCGTTATAGGTACATCTTTGGGTATTTCTTGGCTGCCTAATTGTGGCAAAGATACAGTATGGCCAAAAGGACTACCAACAAACGATCAATCTGGAGTTGTAGATTAACTCCTATTTAAGCCTATGGGCTAACGTTAGATATTTTATCCTCTACTACCATCAATCAGCATGGTCGTCGCATCTCACACGGCAATGGAACCTACCAGGCCAAAATATGGAGATGTGTGGAACTGATCAAAAAGCCCTAAGATCATTACAGTTAGGAGGGAGGATGGGTCTCTCTATCTGCCCTGATCTGCAGAAGGTTCTTACGGTGTGCCGATTGTTCAAAATAGCCTCATTGAAATGAAATAGCGACAACAACAATACCAACAACAGCACAAAAGGACACAGAGGCGCACAACCATGTCTCTCTCGACAGCTGATCCATCTCCGGACCTTCTCATCACCACTGAGAGGGGCATCCAGTACTGGGAAAGCATCGATGCCGACGAAAATGGCATGCTCGGTGGCGTCCCAACTTTCATACCCAGCGTGTCTCGCATCGACCTTGAAGGCTCGCGTACTCTCCTGGCGAGCCTGGGAATCTCCAGCAAGTCTGATCAGAAGGTCTTGTCTAGGATACTGGAAGGAGGAGCAGGGTAAGTCTGATTCACTCTGTCACTCGCGATTCTAGAGAATCATTACCGTGAATCCGGCATGGATCATTAACCAATTTTTTCTTTCTCTCGCATCACGTAGAATCGGGAGAGTCACTCAAGCTCTTTTTATACCTTTGGCCGAACAGGTAGATATCATCGAGCCCGTAGAGAAATTCACAAAGCAACTGGAAGGGAAGCCAGGAGTAGGTGAAATCTACAACACTGGCCTAGCTGAATGGCGTCCTGCCCAAGGAGTTGTCTATGACCTCGTCTGGATACAATGGTGTGCGTGCCACTTAAATGACAAAGACCTGATCGAATACTTGAAGCGGTGCAAGACTGTTTTAAAGCCCGAGAGTGGCCTCATCGTTATAAAGGAGAATACAAGTATCTCGGGTGCCGATGAGTTTGACGAGCTTGATGGGAGCGTGACCAGGTAAGTTGACCAACAATACAGCGCATTTCACCATAGCTAATATTACGACAGGGAAGATACAAAATTTCGACACATCTTCAGCCAAGCCGGATTTGACATTGTGAGAGCCGACTTGCAGGAAGGATATCCTGTAGTCCGTGGCCAACAGTTTCTACCTCAAAGAATGTACGCTTTGAGGCCTCAGAAAACTGACACGTCTTGATGTTTCTGAGCAATTCATTGAAAGCATCACGAATATATGCTCGAATTTTGAAGTTTTCTCTAAGAAATAGCTTGATGATGTTAGAAGGGAATTCAGTATTTGTAGAACCAACAACCTGTGGAGGCTGAACAGATCAAGATGTGATGGATAATGGCCCTGGCACAATTCAGTCAGGAAGTCATGCTGTCTACTATAGAAGGGCTCATAACGTGAAGTTTTGTTACATGAAAGACAGTAAAGATGCGATTTCGGGTCTCCTACTCCCAGATTGTTATGACCATTGCTGAGCTAACCTCGGGTCAATTCCATAATGTTACAATGAAATGGCTGGGAACAACAATGTTAAACCCCCAATCCAGCGGGGGATCGTCCCTCGAGAAACCTGGAGAAACCAGGATATGATTCAATCATTTGGATGAAGCATGAACTCATCACGCACAACGGGGGCTCTCTATTGGAGCTGTTAAAACTTTTACCCCTCAAGCTTAACCCATAATAGAACAAGCATCATCTCTTCAACGTCGCATCGCCAGGGGCTTGGCATCATGAGATCTGCCACATTGGCATCGTTCCCCCTCCGCTTCCCCCAGACATAAACACCCCGGTTTCCGGCTACGGCCCGTATTAGTCTAATGTGCCGAGATTAAGCTTGATGTTCGGGATGAAATGCATAGCCAACAGACGTATGACCGAATGGCCTCTTTTCGGGTCATCATGGCCCGAAGTCCAATAGTCTAAATGAAGCACTGATTCCTCTAACAAGACGCTTCCGCTCTACGTCGCTCTCATTGTTGGCCTACACTCTATTCTTCGTTACCCATCATGGCCGCCCGCTTCCTCTCCCTTCTCGGTCTGGCTAGCTGTGTTACAGCCAAGTGGATCGTCCCTGGTGCTCGTTGGTATGACACCGATGGAAACCTCTTCAACGCTCATGCCGGTGGCTTAGCTGTCGATCAGGATAGCGGCAAGTTTTACTGGTTCGGAGAGTACAAGACTGAAGGCCAGGAGGAAGGTGGAGGCGTCTCCGTCTACAGCTCTGATGATTTGGCTACATGGACTTCGCATGGTCTAGCGCTAGGTATGTGCTAGTGATTGAACAATGTCTTGAGATGCATGCTAAGCCTGTAACAAGAACCTGTTGAGGGACATCCTTGGATCTCCAACCACAATGTCATCCAGCGTCCCAAGGTGCTCTACAGTGGGGAGACAGGAAAATATCATGTACGTGCATCAGTCTGGCATATAACTGAACTTCTGAGTCTAACGAGAATCAGATGTGGTGGCACGCCGATGATGCCAACTACACCTCCCTTGTCCAGGGTCTAGCAACCTCTGACAACATTGCCGGTCCATACAAATTCGAAAAGGCCATTTCTCCACTAGGAAACTGGTCTCAGGACTTTGGCGCATTTACAGACTATAAGACGGGCCACTCGTATGCCCTGTACTCCAACGGAGACAGGGTTGAGGGCCGGGATGTCTACGTGAGCAAGTTCAATGACAACCTTACCGATGTTGAGGAGGTTACCTTCCGCTTCAACAAATATGACTTTGAGGCTCCTACGATTATACAAACGGAAAAGAGCTATTTTGCATTGATGAGCCATAAGACTGGTTATCGACCAAACAGTAGGTCATAGTCTCACGGCAAATGAATATTCCAGAATCGTAACCATGTGTAGATGTTGTGGCAATGCGCGCCGACAAGCTCGAAGGACCCTGGTCACAGCCCTTCTTCGTTTCACCCGCCTACACCCGCACTTTCAGCACCCAGTCAGGATTCTCTTGGAGGATCGCTGGAACAAAGAAGACGACTTATTTGTACATGGGTGACCAGGTAATTTAACTCACATCTGCGACTTACACCCTATTAACTCGTCGGTAGTGGGATCTGCTTCAACTTTGGGAGTCCAGGAATGTCTGGCTTCCTATTGAGATCAACGAGCGTGACAAGAGTCTCAAGGTTGTTTGGCATGATGTTTACGATCTCAATGTGTAAGTTGCAAGTAAATTCATACTTGCGAAAGAAAAGAAATACTTACCAAAGTACAGTAAGACTGGCGAGTGGAAGCCTATCAAGGGCAAGACATATGTGTCCAGCAAGGCCAAGCTGGCTGGAGATGCACACCTCCAAGAAGCGGTAAGTTGACCTCTCAAACAGCTGTTGTATGCCAAAAGTCTGATTTGAGTTTGTTTTCTAGACCTTTGGCACTGACCACGTCATCGCTACTGGCATTTATGGTAACGACAGCACCATCACCTTCACTGTTGATGGTCAAGGTCAAGATCAATGGGTTTCATTCTACCACCAGAGTATGTTCCTCATATAATCCTCAGATCCTAAAGTCTACTAATCAACGTACTCTAGACATTGACGACATGGGCTTCGGTGATCAACCCATGGGTCAACCCGATCGTATCAACGGTACATGGCAACTCCGTCGCATTAGCAGCGTTGTTGTCAACGATGACACAGACAAGGTCCATACACTCTATCAAAAGGATACTCACAAAGGGATTATCCTATCTACTTCCCTTCTCCTACCGTTGAAGAATGGCAAGAACAAGATCACAATCGGTGGTTTACATAATGGATTTGACTACAAGGGTGCTGATCTCGACCGTATCGTGGTCTATCCTCCTGAGAAGAAGTCAAAGAGATCCATTCTGGATATTTTCAAATCGTAGGGCTCGAGTTTGGATGATGTAGTTGATTCTTAGGCAGATACTAAAACGGCTTGTTACGTAGTTTATATACATGGAATGGTATCGCCTGCGATATCGCTTGTTACCCCCCTGCCCAACTGCAAGTCTGATAATTCGACCCAAATCTGAATGAGGTTGGCACTGTACACTCAAACACAATTCCTCCGAGCCGGGCAACCAAGTTACAGCACGTGGTGACCGTAAATCATTCTTGCTGGCTGGGCCAGACCGGGTTCCGTTTCTCCAAGAATGCCTGGATACCCTCTTCGCCATCAGCAGTCTTTGCGTGTAAAGCCATCACTCCACCAGCCCACAAAGTTGATTCCGATCCTTTAACATTGCCTTGAGCGTTCAGACCGAGCTGAGTCCTGAAGGCCCACTTTCCCAGAGCCTGTTCTTGCCCTGACATGCCCGCTAGTCTCTCAACAACAGTAGCGACGCGACTTTCGAAGGCGGCGGCAGCTGTGTCCGTTGACTCGGCATGCTCAGGAACTTTGACGACGTCAACAGCTTCAGAGATGTCTGCAGCGGTTACGGGCTCTGCTGTTGCCAACATGCGATACGTCTTGGCTGGGGAGATTACTTGTGATACAACAGTGGACGGACTCGTGCATGGAAACCCTAGTTTGGCGCCAGGTAGACAGAACTGGGTGTTGGCCAACGCGATTGGATAGTCTGCTGACATGGCAAGCTGGAACCCAGCCGCGGTGGCAAGTCCTTGGATTGGGCAGACGATGAGGGCTGGACTTCGTTTCATCAAGAGAACGATCTCACTGCAGAGTTTGAAGAGCTCGTTAACCTGAGTAGCACTGAAATTCTTGATTTCGTTGAGGTCGTGGCCGGACGAGAAGACGGGACCCTCACTGCGAAGGACCAGAACATTCGGAAGGCCGGCGCGTTCTCTTCTCCATTCCTTGGAGTCAAGCAGCCACTGATATCTTTGCCATTCCTGATTCCCTTCCTTCTCCGATACGGCAGTCACCAGTTTGGATTTGAACTCTGGTTTGAAATGTGGAAGTAGGCGCACCTTTCCTGAACGTTGTGATGTGAGTGCCGCAACAAGCTGTTGCTTCAAATCCCCCAAGACTTCCAGACTGAGAGCATTGCGTCGTGCAGGATTGTTGAGGTGAATGTACGCAGCATGCTTGGGTAACTTTGGGAAAGGCATCCTTGACCGAGCTGATGATTGATCTTGAGAATGATTGTGACAAGTTCAGGGTGTAATGAAGTTATGTAACAGATATGATGAGACTGCGATCACCTTACCCCTCCCATCGGAACAGTATTATTGCCGACGTTGGCCGAGGGCTTGGTTGGTGGAAAAGCTCCTGCGACAAGTGTCGCCGTCCAGGGCTGTTGCAGAGAATGCCAGGTGAAAATGAGCAGACACAAGCAGACAAAGTAGATGATATGCAAGGTTGAGGTGGACTTGTTCGAGTGCGCATGTAGATTCAATTGATAACCCGGAAAACCATATACCGCAGAAAGCGAGTTATTGATAGCTATCGATTCTATTTGCTCTATCAACTCACCAATTGATATTGTACCCAGAAAAAACCATGCAATTGTTTCCCATAGTGACTTATAAAACATGTAAACTCTTATACGCTGTCCTTCTCGCCCTCATCTGTACCCAGTTGAATGAGACTTCGTTCCCTCGCACATGAATTTTAAACAACCTTTGAATCAATCTCAGATGGTGCAATCACAACACTGCCTTCAACTACCGCCGGCGTCACTTTCTGGACTCTCTCCTCTTGTGCGGACTTTTGATCTGGAACCGATACTGATGTAGAAGCCGCTTCCACGATAGGCTTCAAGTCGGCCTCCACGAAGTTACTGCCTTGACTTCCTTCTGCTTCAACAAGTCCGATTCGTCCAGTCTTATCGTCGGCCAACTGGTCAATTTCCTGCTGTTTGGTTGGCTGGGGGCTGATAGGCTTTGAGTCCGCTTCTGAAAATACCTTTCCTTGACTTCCTTCGACTTCACTAATCACTTTATCTTTTACTCCGTCAATCGACTGGTGTGCTGAAGATTGTTGACCTATTGCTTGTAGCTGGGGATTTTCAGCTGGCCTTACAGGCTTCGAGTCAGCCTCGATGAACACGTTACCCTCGCTGCCTTCGACTTCAGCATAAGCTTCACCTTGGCCTCCGTCCGTAGAATCCTGAGATAAGATTTGCCCATTGTTAGTTTGCGGCTTGGGATCCCTGCTAAGCTTGACAGGCTTTGAATCCGCCTCGGAGAATAATCTGCCTTCACTACCAACAACTTCAGCAAGAGGGTGTTGGACCTCAGCAGGTTGGTGTGTATCAGGTTCGGAACCTGCATGGGCTTCATCTTGATGAGTTGCAATGTTCTCCTGTGGCATCGATACTACTATTTGTGTAGATTCATGTGCTGGTGTTTGAGTCGGCTTCATCTCAATTGGAGTAGGCACGATGCTGCCTGAAGCTTCCGCCGCGTTGTTGGTCTGTGACTGGGGAGTTGTCTGGGCTGGACCTAAGATCTGATTTGATGTCTGGTTGGATATCTGGTGTGCCTCAGTAACTAATTGTGTTTGCTGAGCTGGGTAACTTGTCGTTTGCTGTGCCTCTGATGTACCCTCATTGGTATTGCCAGTAGATGCGGTCAACAGCTCCTGGACAATTTGCTGTGTGTATCCTAGCTTGGCTTCAGGATCTGCTGAGGTAGGGCTCACTTGTGCTGGATGACTTTGGACGCTGGGATCTTGTGGTAAGGCCGAGGGTTTTGCTGGTGTCTGCTGAATGGTCGGTTTGCCGTTTATCTTTGTCTCAGCAGGATTGCTGACTCTAGTCTTCCCAGGTGCTATAACAGGAATATGTTGCGCTGGCATGGATGATACCTGTGGCTGGAATGTGTTTTGTGCTTGTCCTGTCTCTTGTCCCAGTACAGTCTCATGTGGTAGTGAGGCTTCTTGCGTCTGGGCTTCCACTTGTATCTGCGGTGCTGGCGCGGTATTAACCGCTTGTGTAGAACTCGCAGGATTGGTGAAAGCTTCAATTGAGCTCGTTGCTTCCACTACCGGACTCGACACGTTTATGTTACCAGCAGTGTTCGAGTTGTACCATGACGAATCATCAACTGGTGATGCCTGTGTATGTGAAAAGGTTGAAGGCATCATTTGGAAACCCATCCGGTCCATCCCAGAAAGGTCATAGTTGTTGAAGTTCTGAGAACCTGGTTCAACTTGAGTGTTGGCCATTTGTTGTTGGTTGGAGGGATGATAATGAACGCCCTCCTCAGGGACAGATTGTGGGGGAGGAATGTATTGAAGAGGCCTTGAATCAGCTTCTGAGTAGACATTACCAGCGCTTCCCTCAATTTCGGCAAAGCCCGCTTGAACGAAGCCATAGTTCTTTGTCCCCCATCCTTCCGGTTCAGTATTGCCAGGTTTGTGATAATAATCATCCGCCGGTTGAGGGGCCCTGAACTTGACGGGTTTGGAATCGACTTCAGTGTATACGTTACCAGCGCTGCCTTCGAATTCTGCCACTCTCGGCTGCTGGATCTCCTGGACTCGCTCGATGGTGTGGTCTCCTTTCTCGCCGTCACTACCTCCAGAAGTACCGTTTGTGGGTGCAGTGCTCGGCTGAGAGCCAGAAGCTCGCTTTCGACGTCGTATGAAGAACCATGCTGCAACGATGACTCCAATAATCACGACACCGCCGGCCGCACCACCAGCGATGGCACCTATAGGAGCGGAGGACTTTGTGTTAGAGTCGCTGCTGGATGCGCTTGTGGACGAGGCTGACGATGCTGCGTCGGTGGCCTGGGTTGTATCGCTGCTCCCACTGGAGTCGGCTTCAGTGCCAGAAGTGCTGCTCGCGCTCGCCGAAGGGCTATCCGAGCTTTGACCTTCTGTTGTAGAGTTTCGATCTTCGAGGGTATAAATTTCGGCTCCGCTCGTGCAACAGTTGCTCCCTCCAGCAGAAGGGCAGCAATATTTATTGTCGCCGCACTCTTCAAGGATGAACCAAGTCCCAGATTCAGCTGGCGAGAAGTCAGCAAGCTTTACTCCATATCAGGGACAACTGGGTTGAACTTACTGTCCATGCAAAGCTCCGGGCAGTTGGACCAGTCCTTGTTTTGACATGCCGCGCGGTAGACATATCGATCTGGTAAAGAGCATAACCCATTGGCTAGACACTTGTCTCCTTCGCCAAAGTAACAGCATGTTGAGTATGTGGTCGCAGCGTCTCCGCAGGGTTCGTATTTGTAGTCCTTGGCTGCATTGCTTCCGTCAGGGTAATAGCATGCTGCCGATGCTGAAGCGATTAAGGTCGCGAGAAATGATCGTTTCTTCATCGTTCTCTCTTGAATTTCTTTGGCTAATGATGTTCCTAGGTGATGCCTCCCGGTCGCAAAGCAAAGGGGCAAAGGAACAATTTCAAGGAGGGCTGAACGGCCATTTTTAAGGAAGCTTCGTGCCTTGGAGCTGAACGCCAGTGGCTTGTGAACATTGCAAAGCACCTCAGCTATTGAGTCTGGAAAGTTGAATGGCCCAGCGAAAGTGGAAATGGGCTGAACATGGTCCTGGGTCTGGATTGCTTCTCCCTCGTGCTGATTTGATGGTGTCGAAATGGGCGTTGTTAGTACTATGCCACTAGCGCAGGTCTGGACTCTCGACACTTCAGCTTGGGCATTGAGGACGCAGAATAGGAGCAAATGGTGGACTTTTTTATTGCTCTTTCTCAGAACGATTGCACTCGATCAGCGTAGATACCGGTAATCTGGCAAACGGGAGGCCAATCTGTCTCGTGGAAGTTAATCTCGATAAGAGGCTATGTACCAAGATCATTTGAAGGATAATGACCAATCTTCTTCCTCTCTAGCTGTTCTTGACTCTCAATCTCGAGACCTTTTGTCAAATATTAATGTTATTTGCCCATCTAAGGTAGAACATAACCCCCATCAATCAGCAAGTCGCTACCTGTCATGTATGTCGATGCATCACTTGCAAGATACAAGTAGAGACCCTTGATCTCCTTGACATGGCCTTGTCGTCCAAGTGTTGACATACGGTAGGCCTCGTTTAGACACAAAGGGCTCGCGCCCATTTTCGTATCGAAGAATCCAGGAGAGACAATGTTTACACGAGCGAAGTCTCGCCATTCTCGGGCAAGCGATTTTCCAAAATGCGTAACGTACGCTTTGGTTGCGTTATAAACAGGCTGATCGACAGGAACGTTGACAATATGGGCGCTCATGCTGGATGTGATGATCAAGTTGCCTGCGCCTTGTCGCTTGAAGACTTCACCAACGTACTTGGAGCACAGAACAACACCGTCGACTGGAAAGGTTAACATGCATCTTTGAATTATTCTTATCAGACGTCTTACCGTTTACAGACATCTGTGTTCTGTACTCTTCGATAGTTTGTTCGAGAATTGGTTTGGAAATAGCAGTACCTGCACAAGTCAGAGACATCTTGCTAGCGAGGATAAAAGATTCCCTGCGACATACCAGCGTTGGCGACAAAAACATCGATCTTTCCAAACTGCTCAACCACGTCATTGATTGCCTTTTGGATTTGTTCAACGTCCGATACTGGAGCATGTGAGTATTACGATATTATTACAGATCATAGAGAGATAGACAGATGGTGCCACTACTGACCATTGACCTTGAAAGCAGAGGCCTCTACACCGTGTGTAGAGGCAAGATGTTTGGCCTTTTCGATAGCGGCGTCATTCCTATAATCGTTATAATCTACTCCTGATATTGGTTACTCGATCGACTCACGAATTATACCATAACGCGACATGAGCATGCGCTTCAGCCATTGCCTCAGCTACGGCATAGCCAATGCCATCAGCTGCACCCGTCACGACCACAACCTTTCCATCGAGCTTGAGCTGTTCAAGGACATTTGAAGGGGTATTGGGGAATGGGCGGGGGAAGCCATCTCGGCCCTGCTGGCAGTCTTGCACTCTCATCGACATCTTGACGGCACAGTTGTAGGAACGCGCGAATGCAGGAGTGATGCGTGAATTTCTGGATTGCCCCTCGTCAGTGTAACATTTGGATCAGGACAAGATTAGATACAAGACAAGGCACGACACGATCAAGTTGAAGATGACATCAGTTCACTCCACAAAATTGGAGCTTGACTACTTGCCAATACGACTAACCTGGTGGGCCACTGGCTCTATTCTAGGCCATGATTTGAGCGTCTATCGAGTACAGTAGGCGATATGCTATGCAAGCATCATGTGTATGGATTGGTCTCCGCCAGGCCAGGAATTACCCTACAGGGAAAGGATCATGTATGTTCTACCGAATTATCTGCCCTCCAACTGAGCTAGGATTTGCTTTTATCCCGGGGACATGTAATCTTACTATAGACATCGCTATTAGACATGAAAGTGAAGGCATGTTAATGGGGATAATCGGCGAGTAAAGCATAGATGGTGTACTTATGGATTTTGAATAAAACAACCACGGATGACACAAGTCAAGAAGTAAATCGTTTGAGTTATATGATCTATATCTATCAAGACCCCTTTATGGTTGTCCAGCGAGCCCTTCCACAATCGCAACAATGCCCTCTGCACCAGGATCAGGGACTTTGCCCCAGTTCTCCCCAGAAACATAAACAGCGCGTCCTAAACTTGCGTCCATACCCTTCGTACTCTCGCAACCTCGACGAGCGGCTTCAACTGCTTTGGCAACATCTCCCTCCTTCAGTGTTTCAACAAAAGGAATAAGAGCGTCCATCAACGTTCTATCACCGACGCGCGCTGGAGTCATGGCTTGGAGACGCTCCAACGCAGCCCGAGAAGCTTCAGCCCAGGTATTTACTGTAGCTGTCTCGCCAGGGAGCGTTTGGAGAGTGGCCGCCAAGGCTGTGAAGAAAAGTTCATACAAGGCACCTGACGTGCCATCGAGGCTTTGTTCCAATGCGAGTGCAATACGCATCACAGCAGCACTGGCCCCAGTGGACGGTGTAACAGGGGATGCTGACAGTGCCTTGAGAACCGCAGTTGCTCCACGTGCTAATGTTGTACCGCAGTCTCCGTCTCCAACTATGCGATCGCTCTGTGTAATTCGAGGTTCGGCCGCGAGGATGTTTTCACAAGCAGCAGTGACGGCTCTTGTGAACGTCTCGGGATTGACTGGGACGAGTGTCAGTAATAGATTACAAGTACATTTGGACTTAAATACCTTTCGGCCCAGGTGAATCCAGGATTGGACTGTCTGGCCTTTCCTGTCGGGACTCAACCACTCGTTCGCCGTTTGCTGTTTGAACGCCAATGACAGTTCGAGGCCATCCAATAGCAGTGGTAGGCGCGTCAATAGCTGCGACTATGCCAGGTGACGGTTTAAGAAGAGTTAAACTGAATCCGGATGCATCCAAACTTGTCATGAAAGCTCCGTTTAGTATACGGGCTGGTTCAAGGCCTCGATTTTCTGGAATGGTCAGCACCGAACAACCACTACACTATCCAAAGACTTACTTAGCTTGAGAGCAGCATGGTGAGTGATGGCGCTTAGCTCTAGTACAGATGTGGCTCCGAGATTGTTGACAAGCAAAACTGGTCTCTGTCCCTCAAAGTCTACAAATGACCGATCCTTGTCATCTGTCCTCAGCAACATGTCCAGCATGCGATCGAGAAGTTCATCTAGACTTGGCCGAGGGTCTAGGACATGGCATCCAGGCTCGTTATGAATGCCCATTCCCAGCTCAACCTTGATGGATTCATCACTTGGAGGCGCACCAGCACCAGGGATAACAACGTGTCCTTGTGATACACCGCAAGTCACCAGATTCTCGGTAATCTGCTTACCAGTCGTCAATAGCTCATCGATCGACTTCCCTTGTTCAGCAAGAGCACCAAGAATCTTATGAACCAACACTGTACCTGCCAGTCCACGTCGTCCAACCTTGCCACTACGTTCTTTACCAACACTGACATCGTCACCCACCACAAGGACCTCAACTCGGTGCCCCCACCGCGCTCGAGCCTTTTCTGCGGCAAGATGGAAGTGGAAGATGTCTCCCGTGTAGTTCTTAACGATGAGAATGGTCCCCGCGGGGCCACCGGTGGTACGGATCGCCTCGATGATCTGAGAGACTGAGGGAGATGCAAAGATGTTGCCCGACACGGCAGCGCTGAGCATGCCCTGGCCCACAAACGCAGCATGGGCTGGTTCGTGACCAGCACCTCCACCAGAGATCAGGGTAACATTACGTGCTGGGTCATGGTTTACATGGGATATTGCTAGGGGTAGGAATCAAGGGTAAGCCAATGAGCGGTGGGCGATAGGGAAAGTGGCCACCACAATACGGAACAGTGGGCTTATGTGAACTCACTTTTTGTTACTTTGTTGAGGATAAGGTTGGGGTTCACGTTGCAGAGGCCATGCAGGCTGTCAACGACGAGAGCCTGGCCATCTGTGAAGAAGCTCGTGCTGGGCATTTCGTAGGGTCAAGAAGGACAGGACTGAGCCAAGGTAGTCAGTCAGGTATCAGGTTGTTCAAACTTGCTGAGAGGGTGCAGGAGACGACTTCATCAATCCAGGTTTAGTCCTTCGTAAGTGGTAGCTATAAACCCCTTCATCATCGGAAGCCATCTGCTATGGTCTGATGCATGTCGGCAAAACCTGTTGCGTGATGTCGGTAAGACTTATCGCGAACATCCTCTCAACATATCCCTTGTCTGATACAATTCGAGCACATCCTCCGACATGTCGGATTTGTCGTCAAGACTTGAATGTGACAACTCCGGCCGGATGTATTGCCGAGGACGTGCCCCAGCCAACCTCCCGAACTTTTCGTATTCATGTTGTCAATTATAATTTCGGATAAATGAGACAATGAGCAAGGAAGGGGTAGACGAGCCAACTTTCTAACCGGGTTGGTTCAACCACCGTTACACAGCATGTACGTACCAGGGCTTTTCCATGTCCAGGCGAGGAGACGGCTATCACATCTTGGCGACCCCTCACGGAAAAGGGTGAAAGGGATAACGACAACCTAGTCTGCTTTTCCGATACTCTTGATAAGCTTGAAAGTATTGAATGAGATGTGTGGAAACTAAGCTAGGAAATGTGATGATCCTTGCTTCAATCTGGCACTAACGTAGTAGTTCTTCCCCAGACACTTTGCTTCCCCGCGTTTTCTCCGCAACACAATCCCCCCGGAAATGGGTCATTTTACTTAGCAAGAGAGTAGTGACAAGAGACTTTGGGCAGAACTGGCCAGACTTTCTCAGTCCTGTTCGAGGCGTGACTCGTTCAATCACACCCTTGGAGGTATTATAAAGACTTGTGTGGATGAACCTCTGCCCAATTTGCTATATGAAGACAGGATCCATCCTCATCTCACTCATCTCCTTTCCTTCACATCCCCAGATCTTCAGTCCCTTTCCTGGTTTGAAGTCACCCCTACACACTGGAAAGTAAGCAGCGACAATCATCCGAGTCAGTCACGATGGCGACAAATCAGCAGCCCATGACTACCGTCAACACCAATGACGAGAAGAACCAAATCTCGCACATCGAGGCCAACGATGAGGTTCTTCAGAAGCCCACCGACCTCGAGGGCATTGACGAGTTCGGTGCTCGAAAGAAGACTGACCCTAAGGAGATCGCTCTCGTCAAGAAACTTGACTGGTACATGATGGTAAGCTTTTGTGACACTTTCGCCACCAGTCGAGCCAAAGCAACTTGAAGACTAACCATGCTTCGTTTCATAGCCTATCCTCTGGATCATGTACTTTTTCAATTTCCTCGACCGGAATGCCATGATCAATGGCCGACTCAACAATCTTGAGGACGATCTTGGTCTCAAGGGCACTCAGTACAACACCTGCGTGTCCATTCTCTTCGTCGGTTACCTCTGCGGCCAGATTCCCTCCAACATGATTCTCAACCGAGTCCGACCCTCATGGTACATGGCCAGCTTCTGCATGGCTTGGTCAGTTTTGTCTCTGTTGACGTACAAAGCCACCAACTTTGGATCGATGCTGGCCTGCCGTTTTCTTCTCGGTATCGTCGAGGTGAGTTTACTCCAAGTCTGGTTTTATAAGATCTGTCTGCTGACATTTCCGCAGGCTCCATTCTACCCTGGCGCTCTCTACATGATCTCCATGTTCTACAACCGAAAGGAGATTGCTACTCGCATGGCTATTCTGTACACCGGAAACATGGCTGCCAGTTCCTTCGCAGGACTCATCGCTGCTCCTATCTTTGCTAACCTTGATGGCGTCCACGGCTTGAAGGGTTGGCAGTGGCTCTTCATCATCCAGGGAGCGCTCTCCATGGCCGTTGCTATTGTCGCCTTCTTCACCCTGCCCGACAGCCCCCTCAAGACTCGTTGGCTCACTCCTGAAGAGCGACAGCTTGCACACGACCGCATTGCCATTGATACTACCGGCAGACGTGAGGGCACTAGCGTGTGGACTGGTCTGCGTGAGGCCTGCTCCGACTGGCGTGTCTGGGTCTTTTGTCTCATGGACAACTTCCATCTCTCGGTAAGCCTGCACGATGAAAACCATATCCCATACACAGAGACTAACGCATAGCAACAGGCCAATGGCTTCAAGAATTTCCTCCCTACTGTCATCGAGACCCTCGGCTATAGCACTACCATCACTCTCGTTTTAACCTGCCCTCCGTACCTGTTCGCTGGTATTGTCTCCGTCATTGTCTCTTGGTCATCTGGACGCTACAACGAGCGAACCTGGCACACGACCATCAGCAAGGCTATTGCTATTGCTGGCTTCGTCTTGGGCGCTGCTACGCTCAACGTCCCCGCTCGTTTTGTTGGTATCATGCTCTTCGTCGGTGCCACATATGGTGTCAACAACATCATCCTTGGCTGGACTGCCTCTGTTGTTGGCCAGACTGATGAGAAGAAAGCTGTGGCAATCGCCATGGCTAACACCTTTGGCAACCTTGCCAGCGTCTACACCCCTTACCTCTGGCCCAAGTCTGATGCTCCCCGCTACCTGAAGCCCATGATGGCCTGTTCTGCATTCTCGGTTGGTGTCATCGTCTGCGCATGGATTATGAGAATTTCTTTGGCACGACAGAACAAGAAGTTGCGCCGTGAGAACCCTCACGAGACCAACTTCTATGTTTACTAAGCCATGTTTATGTATACAATCGAAGGGCGGTCTCGTGTCGATGGATTGATTACTGTTAATAACTAGGTCTTGTGTTATGATTGGGAGTCGACTAGCAGCGGCGTTGAACAGTATGATGCACACAATTATCCGATTATGTTATCTTGCAATTCTTGCCAACCTGAGTGTTATTCTTTCCTGTGATGATGCTATATCTTACATCAGTGATCTAAGTCTGGGACCTGGATATGTGATCTCGACTACTATTGAAGGCTTATGAGATCAGATCGGGAACCATGCGATGTGGTCTGCATCTGTTTGGGTTGACTAACATCAAGGGCACTACAGCTCTCGACCTCACTGGACAAATTTGAGACTACATCATCCGTTATGTTGCAATTGTTTCCCCAAGTTTTGGACTGTCACTAAGACAAAAGCTTGTGATCTCATGTCAAGCCAAGACTGTGCCTACTATGTGATGAACCAAGCACAACCACAGGGGACGGCTCAAGACCCTTGCAGCAACTGCCTTCACAAGAGCCGAGAACTCCACATCGGCTGCATTAATTATCGTTACGCTAGTGACTTACAGGTCTAATTAGTCTAGGAACAGTCGGCACAGGTATATCAAGATTCGGCCTTGTAGCTTGAGCTGATAAACCGACTGAAGATGTGTTACACATTGCACAGCATCGAGAAGTGTTTGGAAATGCGCCTGTTCATAAATGCTACCCACATTCTATCTATAGTTTCTTTTCCTCTTCGGCCATGGACGCAAAAACGTCGTCCCATTGTTCATAAGCACCATGAGGCAGAGCTCCTTTCAGGGGAAGTCTTCCACCAGCAAGGTGGCCAAAGCCCAGCACCTTGTAGATGCCCTCTCGAATTCCAAGAATTCCATGCTTGACAATGAACTCTTCAGTTGTCGATACCTTCCACTGCAGCCTTCTGACCTCTTCTAGAGTTTCCTCATCCAGGGGACGTTTTGAGGCGAGGGAGAATAGTCTGGTGACTGTTTTGGGGAAAATGGCAGCTAAACCGTCAATGACACCACCAGCGTTGAACACAACGATAGGCCCGAGCTGTTGTCCAAAACCAGAGTAGACTCGGAATTTAGAGTGGTCAATCTTGGGGTGCAAAGATAGCTGGACGTGATGAGAGACGTTTCCATGAGACCTGGTTATATCAGTCAGATGTTCCTTGGGTCATGGCTTTGGGGATATTACATTTTGCATCCCACGATGTTTGGGTGTTGTGCCAACTTGACATAAGTATCTATACTAAGAATCAGGTTGTTTGTGACGCCAGGGTAATTGTATCTGTCGTATGTCAGTTTCCATCAACTATCCCATCAGCTAAAGATTCTGATTCTTACAGCACAACTGGTAAAGGGCTTTTGTCAGCAACAAGAGTAAACCACTCAACCAGATTGTCCTGGCTTGCTGCACCCCCAAAATACCCCGGCGCAAGCACAAGCCCCCACTGTGCGCCAGCTTTTTTGGCATCCTCGAGCCATTCTAGCGTCTCGTCGACACTGTTGACGAGGACGCCCGCCATGATGGGGTAATCTTTGTACCCCGCTTCGTCGAGACCCTTGCGGACGCCAGAGATCATGTCATAACGTTCTTGTTTGGACATGTGAATGGCCTCGCCGGTTGAGCCCATAAGGACAAGTCCAGTAATGCCAGACTTGGCGAGATGGACGCTGTGGCCGACCTGCGTGGCCACGTCGATGGCTGGTTGCAGAGCGGGGGGTTCTGCTTTCTCCTTGAAGAATGTGGGAACAGGCACGAAGACGCCATCGGGAGGAGTAGCGGACACCATGTTGAGTATGTGTGATTCAAAAATGCATAAGCATGAGTTGAAAGGAGACAGAAATAATCTTTGGCGACCCTGACAATAAGTATGTCACGTCACGGGTGGATTTGCTTATATAAAGACTGCAGATACGGGATGGTAAGAGTGTGATGTTGTGTTTCATGTCCGGACCGTAGAGACAATTGTCGGCGACCCGAGACGGAACGGCTAACAAGGCGGGAAGTTCTCCGTTCTCGCAGCCAGCCCGAAGCATTGGTGCAGCTTGCCGACTTCTAGTGCCCCCACGATCTCCCCCCATCGGATAAGTCGGATAATGGCCTCATTCGCCCCCGTTCTTACGAGATGCATAGTAAGAGCTGTCTGCTTATTAACTCGTACATGCCTCGCTCGTGATTGAAGAAAGGTCATTTTGATTCTCACAAGATTCCTATCAAGTTCACATAAATCACCATAATGTCGTCTGGTCGTACTTTCAAGCTTAACTCTGGTTATACCATTCCCGCCGTAGGTCTTGGAACATGGGTAAGTTCTTCATCAAGCCCCGCGTCAAGACACATACATATACTGATAATCTTTCCTTTTCATTAGCAATCCGGGCCCAATGAGGTCGCAAAGGCTGTTGAATATGCCTTGAAGAATGGCTATAGACATATTGATGCTGCTGCTGTTTATGACAACGAAGAAGAGGTCGGCGCTGGTATCAAGGCGTCCGGTGTCCCTCGAGGCGAGATCTTTTTGACGTCAAAGCTGTGGAACACACATCACAAGGGTCAAGATGTTGAAGAAGCTGTCAATCAGTCTCTGAAAGACTTGCAGACCGACTACCTCGACTTGTACTTGATCCACTGGCCCGTGGCTTTCCCCAAACCTCAGAACCACAAGGAGCGATTCCCTATCGATTCTTCTGATGGAGGAGTTCATGTCATTGATGTGCCAATTGAGGAGACGTGGAGGGCTCTTGAAGCGCTGGTGAAGAAGGGCAAGATTCGCAGCATCGGTGTCAGCAACTTCACAAAGGAAAAGATTGAGGAGATTCTCAAGTTGTAAGTTGAGCGCTGCGAATGGAATCTGAGTCTTGAGAACTAACATTGTCCAGTGCCGAGATTAAACCCGCCGTCAACCAGATTGAAGCTCATCCTTACCTGCAACAACCTGATTTCCTGGAGTGGAACAAGAAGCAGGGAATCCTGGTAGAGGCCTACAGCCCCTCGGGTAATAATATTTACAATCTGCCCAAGGCCATCGACGACGAAGAAGTCATTGCCATCGCCAAGAAGGTTGGCAAGACACCCGCTCAGGTTCTCATCCAGTGGGCTGTCCAGCGAGGAACAGTTGTCCTACCCAAGTCAGTCACACCTTCAAGAATCTCGGAGAACTTTGAGGACTTCGAGTTGCCCCAGGAGGCAGTGGACAAGATCAATTCCCTGGATAAAAACCACAGATATAACGTGCCCGTGCGTCTGGGTGTAGATATCTTTGGAGAGCATGATGAGGCTACGTTAAAGAAGGCGAGACAGGATTGGATTGCGCAGCAAAAGAAGAACTAGATCAAGCTAGAAAGTCTACCCAATTGAATAGAACAATTTTACAAATCATGTCGCTCGCTATTCTGTATGAATTGCCAGACGGATTGAGAAGGCGTAAATATTTCACAACTGCGATACTAGTATTATGTGAGAGTTTTATTATCATTTGATCCTACCTTGCGAACTGAACCGTCAGTGAGAATATACCCTGAAGCCCTTCAATTCTGCCATGTCCTGTGTCAAATTCGCCTTCCCCCCGCATCACCGAAGCCAGTACAGCTTCATGTCACCTTATGAATTATATCATCAGAAACTCGAACTCGACGTTGCAACCTACCAAGCACAACGATTGATCCGTTTTCACTATTAACTAATATTCCAATCTAGGCCATAATTCAAAACTCCAACAACACGAATAAGAACAGGGTACGTCAATCTTCCGTCGGGACATGCTCGGTTCGGTCGGCTTTGTCCCGACGTCGGAGAAGATACGGCTTGCTTCCCGTTCCCCCTGGTACAAAAAGCGGATAATTTTACACGTTACTCGCTACTCACTCAGTGGACAAAACCATGGTGTTATCCGCATCCGTCCAACTTCGGTGCCTTTCGGTGCTTTTCCTTCCAGAGCCTCAATCAATATTAACTCGTTGACATCGGGTTTCGACCTCATTGACTGTCCAATACGACGAGACTCCCACTTCTTCTGTTTCATTATTCTCCCAGGTCCAGCTCGCCACTTTAGCCAAGCAGCAGTCATTAGCCATCAGCAATCATGGGTAAAATCGCTTCGATTGAGTATTTTCGTGTACCCCCCCGTTGGCTCTTTGTCAAGATCACCGATGAGGCAGGCAATGTAGGATGGGGTGAGGCATCCCTTGAAGGTCATACGCAAGCCGTTGAGGGAAGTCTGGACGCTTGGATTACCCAATATACTGGGATGGAAGCCGAGTGGGTTTTGCTATTGATCATCCCGGTCTGCTATCATTGGGCTAACCAAGCACAGTGAGATTGAGCAAATTTGGCAAAAGTCATGGCGCATGGGCTTCTATCGAGGTGGCCCTGTGTTTATGAGTGCTCTCGCTGGTATTGACATTGCACTCTGGGATCTGAAAGGTATTTTAACCAAGACTCTGGTTCGTCAGATTAAGTTACTGACAGGGATCTCAGCTCGAAAACTCGGTGTGCCTATCTATGAGCTCCTTGGAGGAAAGGTCAGAAGCCAACTGAAGGTATACGCCTGGATAGGCGGAGACAGACCAGCCGACATCGAGGCTCAGGCGTAAGTAATACCTTTTTTTCCTTAGGTGGTAACCTATGCTCATGTTCGCTTTTTTATAGCCTGTCGCGTCAGAAGCAAGGCTTCACAGCAATTAAAATGAACGGAACTGAGGATCTTGGCTGGCTCGACTCACCCTCCGCTCTCGACTCATGCGTAGAACGGGTCCAAGCCGTCAAGGCCCTCGGCATGGACGCAGGTGTTGATTTCCATGGCCGCGTGCATAAGCCAATGGCCAAGCAACTTGCTGCACTTCTAGCACCTCACAGGCCCATGTTCATCGAGGAGCCGCTTCTGTCAGAGCACATTGAGGGCATCAAGGCTTTCTCACAGACAGTCACTTGTCCCATCGCTCTAGGAGAGCGTCTTCACAGTCGCTGGGATGTGAAGCCATTCTTGGAAGCAGCCTGTGTTGATATTCTGCAACCCGACATCTCGCATGTCGGTGGTATTTCTGAGCTCCGACGTATTGCTGCAATGGCGGAGGCCTATGATGTGGCCATCGCACCTCACTGCCCCCTTGGTCCTATAGCACTTGCGGCCAACTTGCAGGTAGACGCGACGACACCAAACTTTGTCATTCAGGAGATGAGCTTAGGCATTCACTACAACACGGGAGGCCATGACTTGCTCTCGTATATAAAGAATCCTGAGATCTGGGATGTCAAGGACGGATACATTAACATGATGACAGGTCCTGGATTGGGAATCGAGATTGATGAGGAAAAAGTTCGAGAGTTAAGTGTGGATGCTGAGGCATGGGTCAGTCCTGGATTTGTTGGTCCAGGAGGTGAACTGAGAGAGTGGTGATGGCCACGATCTCCTTGCCTGGCCCTCTGATAGAAAGTCTAGAATTAGAATCATCATCATTCCACCACTACATCATGAAACCACCAATTCTGATATGTGCCTTTGTCTACTCAATCGTCAGTTTCGCCATGACTCCCCACAACACACCAACCCCAAATGTACTTAGCTTATCGCCATAGCTCATTTCCTCCGTCCATCCCCCATTATCGGCTTTCTTCCCCGCCACCCCAAGATCCCCCTAGTCTGCTCACAGGGTAGACACCCGGTGGTGGAATGACCCCCGGTCCATGAACCCCGCATTGGAATGGAATACAAAACAAACTTCTCCCACCCAACTCAGCACGCGTTGCTTTTCTGTGCCGGTTCCGAAGCCCTTTTCCGGGTGCGCGAACAGCCCCCCTTATCCCATCAGTCATCATGGAAACTGCTCGTCGATCCAGCTATGTCGGCGAAGAGCCTACTGCCCTTCTTGGACATGATATTTTGAATGAGAGCGAGAGTAACGACAATGGCCATGAGCAGCCTCCTTCTAAGCAGAGGAAGCCGCCACATGTGAGGAGCAGAGCAAGTAGGGCTTGCGATCGATGTAAAGCGTGAGTGATACTCCCGGAAGAACGGTTCAGGTAGTTGGGGTGTAATGATGAGACACTTTCAAGGGTCCTGTTCGGGTGTCCGATGTGTCTTGTCCGACTTGCGCATTGCAGCTTGTGCCTCGCACATAATCCAATGGGTCATACTCAATGTCAGGGCTTAGCTAATTGCATCAAAGGCGCAAAACTCGTTGCTCAGGCAAACTACCCTGTGTTCTTTGTTCCCGTCTGAAGCTCGACTGTAAGTACACGGCGTCATACCGTCGTGGGCGTCTGCCATCTATTGAGATGGATACGAGTGAAAACCATGAGTCTTTATCCAACCCAGTCAGAGCCCCGGAACCACATCCCAGTGGCCAGAATGATACAAACCACGCCCAACAATCTCTAGAAGAAAATATACCAAGCCCAGTTTCCATCGAACATCCTTCACTTGAGGCCCCCAAGCAGAGCCGTGGTCTATCTACTACGGTATCCTCCCGCAATTCCCCAGAGCCAGTATCTGTAGATCGCCAAGGTCATTACGTGGGTCCCGCATCAGGAGCTTCATTTCTTCTGAGAGTCCAGAGAAAACTCCAGCGTCAACGTTTCGCATCATCATCAGATGCCTCCATCTTCACTTTTGGTGATCTGCCGCTGCCTGAATCCAACCTTCGCTTCCTCATCTTACCCCCACGATCAGAAGCAGATGCTCTCCTCGCAAGATACTTTGAATTCTCAGCCGCAACACATCGCTTCTTCCACAGACAAACAGTCGAGGGCTGGCTACAGGAGCTCTATGAGACCCACGGGGCAATGCGTGACCAGGCTGGTGCCAGAAGTAAAACCGCCTCCATCTTTCTGGTCTTCGCACATGCCGAGAACTTTCCAAAGTCGAAGCCCGGAAAAGTCGACCCAACATTAAGGTACGTCTTGAAACACTAATGATTGACCCAAGGCTGTTCTCTGACGATAGTTTAGTGCTCGCTTCTACTCAGCTGCCGAGGATCAACTCGCTGCCGAGAAGGGTACAATTCGCTTGAGCAGTGTTCAGGCAAGACTTAGCCAATGTTTCTATCTGTTGGCTCAGTCACGTCTGAACCATTGCTGGAGTCTTTTCGGAACAACTGCTCATCTCATGTTGGCTCTGGGAATCCATCGAAAATCTCGTGGTGATTCTCACGGTACCCCTGATGTTGTCGATTCAGAATGTCGCAAACGTACTTTCTGGTGTGCGTACAACCTTGACACCTACCTCAGTGCTTCACTTGGACGACCACGTACATTCCATGATGAGGACATCGATCAGGAACTGCCGTTATGTGTTGATGATTACGGACTCTCTCATGGCCAGACAGCACCCTTTTCTACTGGACATGTACAATCTGTCATGTCTGGCTCTGTAGCTCATATCAGGTAGGTTCGTTGTTCGATGATAGGGTTAACTTATTAATTCATTTATAGACTTACTCGTATCGTGGCCAATATTCTGCGGGACATGTACAGTATACGTCCCCAATCGACCGATGCCCAATTCAAGCTGGCTGCAAAATATGCTAAAGAGATCGATGAGTGGCGCAACAGCATCTCCTATCTCATCAACACGGATGGCGTCGATCCAGCTCTCTTCCAACCCATATTTCTTCGGCAGCGTAACGTACTCAATCTAGCTTGCTGGCATGCGCAGATTCTTGTCCACAGACCCTTCCTTCTAAACAACTTTGCCAGTCTCGCCAACCTGGGCTCAACAAGGCACAGCAAAAGTCGTCAAAAGTCTGACCTGAGTAGCGAACATGTGCAGAAATGTTTAGAAGCGGCCATGAACATTGTGGGCAAATTCGATGATTTGAACTCGAACGGGCAATTGTACAATACTCTCTGGGTATGTCCCCTTCCTCTCTTATGACAACCCATTGCAAGTGGCTAGAACTAACATGTTATAGTTCTCACATTACTTTGCATTCTGTGCTGTTGTCATGTTATACGTCTATGCCATCCAACAACGCCATGAACCACCCGAGACATACCTGCCAGCCTTTCACGCAGCGACGAAATGCCAGGCGCAGATCACATCGATTGCTATTCCTGGTTCGTTGGCACAGCGGTTCGGTGTAGTTCTACAAGAACTGCGCCTCGAGCTCTTAAGACACAATACTCAGCTCATGAGCCATGCCGGCTCCATGGATGCAGGACTAGCAGCGTTCCCTGACGGTGACGAGACCATGATGGGACCATATGGGAACTCGGGCCTCATGGCTCTGGGACGTCACATATCTTTTGACGCTGGGGCGGATGGCGTGTCGCGGCATCTTGGTCTAAACCCGGATGACGGACTGGGATTTCATGAAAGCAGCCCTGGGTCATCGATTGTGCAGATGACCGGTTGGGGACAATTCGACTCCCTTGTAAGTGATTTGTTCGAGTTTGTAAATTGACTCTGACTTGGAATCAACTGACTTACGATATGACAGGTTACTGGAGGAATGGGTAACATCGAATCATTTCTGGGAGATGGAAGCATGGAAGGCTGGAATCTTGGAATCGGGGAATAGTTTCGTCAGATTGTACAGCATTGTTGAACAACCCAATCTCTTTTTATTCCTGCATGTACTTTGCTTTATAATACATATTTCTAGTAGTATGTTCTGCACATCTCAAATGCAGCAATGAAATGCTAGACAGTGAGGTAAAGCTTTGTCAATTCACTTGGGTGAGTGACGCAAAAAGGTCTCGGAGGGAGTCGAACCCTCGCTGGCGGAATCAGAATCCGCAGTCATAACCGTTAGACCACGAAACCGATGATTGATTTGATCCACCATCTCATCCAATTATGTTGGTTCGGCGGTCAACTGGAACTTTGCTTCTGCTGTGACTGAACATGATGTCGTATTTCCGCAGTATCAACATAGCACGCCAACATATCCTCCCCAGTACTGTAGAGTCCACCAGCTATTATTGATTGAGCCGTTCCTCTCGGTAACCTCGTACCCCGCCCATGCAAACCATCTCGGTAAAACATGCTAATGATCGCACCCATCTGCCGGTGGCGGAGATCAACACCCGTTAATCCTGTGGCCGGCTATTGAAGAGGGGTATCGGAAAACCTGGAGGCACCGGCAAGGTTTCCGACACCGTTTTCCGACCAACAATGTCCCATCGGTTCGTGGGAGGCGGACAATCTTGATGGACCGGCCTGCCAATGAGAAGCTGATGGTAGGTAGGATGCCTCGACATATTTTAAACCTATCTTGAACTTGGTTGAAGGATTCGAGATAAGAAATCATCATACTAATCACAAAACAGTCACTTGAATTTGTTTCAAAAGCATAGCAACTCTACACACACATTCCAAACTCCCCTTTCCTTCCTCACTCACCCTCCAGCTTGATCACCCCTTGTCCAACACCATCCCAACCATGGCTGCCCTTACTGCTACTATCAATGGCGAGCTGCCTGGTCTGGACGCGACCAAGTTTGCAGCGGTTGAGACGGTGACATCGAGCGACATCAACTCGATCAATGACTTTATTATCCATCAGGCACAGACAATCCCTGACACAGCACTCATCGCCTACCCCAGCACAGAACTAGGTGCTTCTGACTTTGCCAACTACTCAGCCAAAGATCTCGACCAGTTTGCTGATGAGGTGGCCAAGTCCCTTGACAACCAGGGACTAATTCCAACAGTAGGCGACTCTGTCTAATCAGCACTTCGATTATCATGTTTGTCTAACTATCTTCTAGAATGCTAGGAGCACTAAAGCCGAGGTTGTTGCCTTGCTGGGCCCCTCAAACCTCGACTACATCATCTCAATCCTTGCTCTCTCGCGCATGGGTTTCACAGTCCTCTTCCTCTCCACTCGACTACCAACAAATGCCTATGTTGCTCTACTGAAAGCGACAGAGTGTACACGAATTATTGCTTCGCCAAAGCTTATCCCAGCTGTCCAAGGCATCCAGAGCGTATATCCCGTACAGCACTTGGCCATTCCCGATAAGAGCATTTGGTCTCGCAGACCATCACTACCGCGATTCCAACGCCGAACCGAGCTGGTTGATGAGGAGGATACCGTTGCTTTCATCGTGCACTCTTCGGGTAGCACTGGTCTCCCTAAACCCATCTATCAGACTCATAGACAATGTCTGAGCAATTATGCCACCGGCAGTGGAATGCGAGCGTTTGTGACATTACCTCTATTCCACAACCATGGTTTAGCCACTATGTTCCGAGGTATGGTCACTGGCAAGCGGACTGCAGTCTACAACGCCAACCTGCCTCTCACCAATGGACACCTCGTCGCTGCTATGAAGGCGGCCGACTTTGAGAGCTTCCACTGCGTGCCATACGCTCTCAAAGTACTTTCTGAGACTCAAGAGGGCATTGATGAGCTGGCTAAAGCCAAGCTTGTTCTTTTTGGAGGTAGTTCTTGTCCTGATGATCTCGGTGACTTGCTTGTCGAGAACGGAGTCAATATTGTTTCACATTATGGAGCGTAAGTTTCTTCCAATCCTTTCCCTTGCATCAGTTGCTGACATTGCTAGTACTGAGATGGGACAACTCATGACCTCGCAACGAGATCCTGAGACGGACAAAGCATGGAACTACGTCCGTCCTCTGGCCAAGACTCTACCGTATCTGCTCTTTGACGAAATCGCTGAAGGCATCTTCGAAGTGGTCGTTCTCGACGGCCTCTCTACCAAGACATGTTCCAACTCGGATGATCCTCCCAACTCATACCGCACCAGAGATACTTTCGTCAAGCACCCTACCATCCCTAACGCCTGGAAGTACCTCGGTAGACTCGACGATCGTGTGACGCTCTTCAACGGCGAGAAAGTGCTTCCCATCCCCTTCGAGCATCGCATCCGACAGAACGAGCTTGTCCAAGATTGCCTCGTCTTCGGTGTTGGGAGAGCCTTCCCTGGCGTTCTCATCATTCCTAGCGAGCATGCTGCAGATAAGTCTGCCGAAGAGCTTCTGGAGTTACTCTGGCCCACGATTCAAGATGCCAACCAAAAGGCAGAGCAGTTCGGCCGCGTTTCTCGAGAGATGGTCAAGATCATGCCTGCTGGAACTGAGTATCCTCGTACCGACAAGGGAACTGTTATCCGTGCTGCCTGTTACAAGCATTTTGAAGAGGTTATCGAAGATGTCTACCAGAAGTTTGAGTCTCCTGGGAACGAAAGCCGCCTTAGCCTTGAGATTCCCGAGCTACAAGACTACCTTCTAGACCTCTTCAACAAGCGGATCGGCATCGAAGGCATTGCTGTTGATACCGACTTTTTCGCTGCCGGCATGGACAGTCTTCAAGCTATCACAGCACGTGCCCACATCGTCCGTGAACTTGACATCGGTGGCAAGCAAGCTGGTCAGAATGTTGTCTTCGACTACCCCAGCATTTCTCAGCTCTCCAAATATCTTTATTCCCTCCGTACTGGAATTGTATATAAGGAGCAGAGCGAGGAGGAGTCCATGGTCGAGTTGGTCAAAAAGTATAGCAGCTTTAAGCCCTTCCAGCGTGGCAACCAGGTTCCTGATGGTGAAGTCATTGTAAGTTCGGTCATCTTTCAATATTCTACAGGGTTTGCTAATATGCATCACAGCTTCTTACCGGTGCAACCGGCTCACTTGGTGCTCATATTCTCTCTCAACTTATTTCTCTGCCTCATGTCCGCCATGTCTACTGCCTTGTCCGTGCTTCATCCCCTTCAGCCGCTCAGGAACGTGTTCTCGATTCTCTATTAACCCGCGGTCTCTCTCCTCACCACAGCTCAGCCCACGAACGTATCATTGCTTCCTTGACTGAGAAGGGCTTGTCAAAGTACCACCACTCAGCCAAGTTCACGGCTCTTCCGGCCGATCTTAGCCTTCCTGATCTCGGTCTTGGCCAAGACGCTTACGATGCTATCAAGTCGACTTTGACTTCTGTCATCCACTCTGCCTGGGCAGTCAACTTTACCATTCCTGTTCGCAGTTTCGAAGCCCAACACATTGCCGGTCTTCGACACCTCTTAGACCTCTGTCTCTCCGTACCTTTCAGTCGTCCTGCTCGTCTCTCTTTCATTTCCTCCATCTCAGCCGCTGCCGGCACTCCCTCGCCTGCCCGAATTGCTGAGACTATTGTCGAGGACCCTGCCCATGCTCAAAACATGGGTTATGCTCGCAGTAAGTGGGTTGCTGAGCATATTGTCAACGCAGCAGCCAAGGCGACTGGTATGGAAGCTCGTGTGCTACGATCTGGTCAGATTGTGGGTGACTCTGTTATGGGGCGATGGAATTCTACTGAGGCTATCCCACTCATGTTCCGTGCTGCTGTCACTCTCGGTGCTCTTCCCGCTCTTGATGAGACGCCTTCGTGGCTACCTGTGGACAAGTCCGCCGAGGCTGTTCTCGAGCTAAGCGGCCTCTCATCTCCTGGAAATCAGACTTCTGGGTACTTCCAAATTCGCGACGACGATGATGTTGTCTACCATGTCCAGAACCCCAAAACTGCTCGATGGACCGAGGAAGTCCTTCCTGCATTGGCCGCTGCTGGCCTAGACTTTGAGATTGTCGGTCAGCGTGAGTGGATTCAGAGGCTACGCGAGGGAGAGCAAGATCCCAAGCTCAACCCTACAGTAAAGCTGTTGGACTTCTTTGCTGAGAAGTACGATAACGACAAGCCTGGACGAAGTGGTCTTGTGTTCGAGACTAACAAGACGGAGGAGCGAAGCAAGGCTATCAGTGACGGTTACGATATCATTTCTTCGGGCTTAATGGCCAAATGCGTGGAGAGCTGGAAGAAGGAGTGGTCTTGAATGGCTATTACAAACTCAAGAAACTGCTTGATTTTAGAAGCATACACAACATGGTTTAAAGGCATTGTTTTTATATTAGTCTTATGGATAGTAGGCTGGAATCAGTTCAAATCTAATATCTCTCCTACCTATTCTTTGACTTCTATTCACTCTTTTGAGGCAAAGCATGGCTCTATGTCATTTCTGGTTCGCATTTATATCTCTGCTCCTTTTCGTCTGAAAGCTTGAGGAGACCATATCTCAACCTACGGACTAAGGCAGCTGATCTGTCCTGCAACACCTGGGTTAACCACAATGACCGCACTGCACGTCTTCGCCAACCGGAATTTTCCAACGGTTCTGGTCACCTTCAGTCATCATACTGTGTCCGCACTGACTGTACTTGCAGAGGGCCTGCAGGTAGCTGGGAGTGAGAACTATGTTATTGTCTTGATGAATAGCGACAACTACTCGACATGATCTCAAGCTTGGCAAATGCCCGTTCCAGATCTTGAGCTCAAACTAAGACCAACTCAAATTGAAGGTCCTTACAAGATCAATAGAACCTGATATTAGATAATTCAATGCGGCAATCGAAACTGAGGGGAGGCATCAACGACTGGCTCGACAATACGACCATCAATCGAGGCATATCATTTTTCTTTGGTCACAGGCTTTTGACACGAATGATCAAATCGGATATGCATAACTGACAAAAGATAATTATGTGCATTTAAATATTTACAACTAAACCAATTTGCTCTCTCACATCAGAGTACTCCATTAGACACAGAAGCATCTATTTCCCCCTGCGCATCCAGCACCAACTTCTAGCAACCGCGAGGTTTATGTCTAGAACTCTACAGAATGCGACCGACGCCGGCACCCAGCTTGACAACAGCAGGAACAAGAGGGAGAGGGGTGAGCTTGAACTTGTAGTCGGCCTTGTAGAAGGTGCCCTTCTGGGTGATGTTGACGCCAGCCTTGCCGAAGTGGTTCTCTGTGTCAATTGATTAGCTTTTGTTTCTTTTGAATCAAGTTATGGAGCAAACTCACTGGCTCCGAGGTTGGCATAGCCGTCGAGCTCCTCATCACCACAGGTGCAGGTGTTGGGAGAATCCTCAGGGATGACGAGACCGTAGGTGCTGAGAGCCTCGGAAGTGTTGCCACGGAAAACGTTACCCTCGACGAGGACCTGGTTGTCGGATCGGCTGTGAATGGCCTGGTAGAGGAAGTCCTCGTACAAGTTGTTGTAGATGTGCTGGTGACCGAATCGACCGGCGGGGCCACGGGTGCCCATGTTGCGCCAGTAGTTGTGGTGGTAGCTAATGTGGAGGTGGCCAAAGTCGAGGTCACGGAAAGTGGCATCGTTTCCTACCAATGAGGACTTCCAGTGGTCGTGGAAGTAGTTCCAGGAGACGGTAACGTAGTCAGAAGCACGGATGATGTCAACTTGACCATCCTATATGGTGTTAGATCTGGTGAGTGGAGTGACTGCAGTAACAACTCACGTAGTAGTCAGGACCGTTGTTAATGTCGGAGAAGAACTCGTTGTGGTCAACCCAGACGCGAGTGCTGTTTCGGATGGTGATGCAGTCATTATCGAGGATGTAGCTGATCTTGAGGTTCTGGAGGATGACGCTGGGAGTTGTAAGCATAAAGCAACGCTCGTTTCGAGAGTGATACTACTTACTTGTCTCCGTTGAAAACGTCAATACCCTTGCCGGTGATGTGGGCAGAGCTGCCAACACCAATCAAAGAAGTGTTGGAGCCAACCTTGAGGCGGGCAGCAAGCTCAATCTTGCCCTTGACACGGACAATCTTGGGAGTAGTGCCAGCAACAGCAGCGACGAGCTGCTCGGCAGTGGTAACAAAGGTGGTAGCTCCGCCCTTTCCACCAGTGGTGACGCCAATTGGGTTGTCCTTGGCATAACCCTCGACTCCCCAAGAAGCAACCTTGAGGTAGTCGGCGGGAAAAGCGCAGGCCAGGCCTACAAGGCCGTAGACGAGGGTGAGACTGAACTTCATGGCAGAAGCTTCAGGCAAAGACTAGACAGAGAAGAGAGACAGGAGGGTCAAGCGAAAGAAGGATTGACCAGGCTAGAGCGACGATCTCGTTGATGTGATCCTTTCATTCTAGCAGCAGATGATCAACACTTTATATAAGAAAAAAGAAGATGTAGCAACGCCGAGCAAACCCCAGTCATGTAGACATGTCACTGCAAAAAAGCTTCGACAACCTAAAGAGCTTCAAGCTCATGGGTCCTCTTGGGGCCCTCCACTATCCGTAAGGTCATATGCGGGGAATCCCTGTACCTCCATGGGGTACGGCAACAACAAATTAGCACCAATCCCATCATTCCTCAGACAGCACAGCTCTATGCAATGTCGACCATCTTCAGGGGCCTCTAAGGTGCGGTTCTATTCGCGATTTGCGGAAACCATTTTCTCCGTTGCAGCTCGAACTAAACACCCCAGGACAAAC
This sequence comes from Fusarium dimerum, assembly GCA_013623525.1. Lineage (NCBI taxonomy): Eukaryota > Fungi > Ascomycota > Sordariomycetes > Hypocreales > Nectriaceae > Fusarium > Fusarium dimerum. Next base: position 73,050 of record JABGLY010000148.1, read on the forward strand.
CCTTTCTACCTCAGTATTGTGCTGTACTAAATGTCATGGCACTGCAGGCCCTACCTCCCCCTCGTTCAGTTCAACCATGTATGTGGCTTGGTGCGTTGACGAGCAAATTAGTTTGAGTCGAGGGTGTTGGAACCACAAGTCCTGAAAGGCGGAAGAACAGCAGGCCCATGCATCGCTGAAGCAAGCCAATGGTCCGCATCATTTCAGAAGAATTGGCGAGAATCAAGTGATGGGGGTTCACGGATGATTGATGCCGCGCTGATACATTACTGCTGCAGTACAAGATGTTCTTGGGACTGATGAGGAATAATGCCTGGATTGTATCCGATCACGGCCATAGCATTCACTCACATGGGCCTCGGTAGTACAGCAATGGACCACGAAGCCAGCCTACTTAGAATGGATACATGGTCCCATCCACGAATGAGTGAATGGGTCCTTCACTTCATGAATACATGGGTCTACATTTGCCATCACGTTACGAATTTGCCCCTGTTCTCTCGCATGGCATAGGGCACCTTTTCATTCCGCAATTCCGCTATTTTAACGGAATTGGACAGGTCTCGCTGGCGAATGTATAGCTCATTTCCGGTAATGCATACTTCTGAAACCTCGACATGGGAAGACAATATAACTGATATCAATGTCTATCTCGGTTAACTATCTCGTGATCTTCGTTGAGTTGAGGTGCGAATCGTAGTGAATACTTTTAACATAGGCGGAGAAATTGGTCATCTTGTTTTGGTATTTGAGTCTTGAACTGTCTGTTGTCCGTGCAACTCTCATATCTATTCATTGACAACTTAGCAAGGAATTGACATATGCACGATATATTACAAGCTGCGATCTGCTGTGAGGTAGGATCCATGTGGTAGGATTGGATGTAACGCATAGCGTGTCTCATTGCCACTGCCTGAGCCCCTTTCCTTGATGAGCGAACATTAAGATATCTCTACGGACACCATTATGAACATAAATGTTCGCCTGTTTGGGAGGGCGTTCTTCAATTTCTACCTTGCAAAGACGCGCATGATGCTCAAATAAGAGTTTGGCAAACGTCGTTTGTCTTTTTCTGGGTCTGAGTCACAATGAGGAAAAAGTTGTCAAAGCCATGCACTCCAGCACTCACGAAGTCCTTGGTACGAACAGTGCGGAGGATCACAATGTAACTCCAGACTCGCTGGTTACCAAAGATATCAACAATTCGGTTGGTATGCATACCCATAAAATCTTGGGAAATCTAGAACAGATATCAGTCCATGCTGGCCTCTGCCAGTGTAATGCAACTTACCAGATCGTAGAGTTCGGCCTCCTTGATCATGCTGATAGAGATACGACCAGCTTGTCGAGCGATTTCAACCCGCTCCTTGGTAACATCGCCGAGGATGTGAATGGCGACGCCAGTACCAGGGAACGGGTGTCGGCTTATAAGCAGCCGTGGTACGACCAATAACCCTTCCTCTTCTTTCAACTCCCTTACGATAACGGCAGACAGCCATTTTACCATCAGCCCTACAAAGCCTGCCTTGTAATGTTGGTATAAGTCCAATGATAGGGTAATCTTTCTGGGCTACCTCCGCCACAAATGATTGTGGTTGACCATGATTGGGTAAACAGCAGATATGCTTACTCGATTTCGCCCAGTCACTTATACATTTCATGTAGGACTTTGCAGCACAGACACTCGTTTCTGTATTCATCCGTGTAACTACGGAGAAGGCATTTCTTATATGGATGGTTTTATCTATAAACTGCTAATAATTCCCTTTCATTCTGTTTTCCGACAGATGTCTCCTTATCAGTACCAATAGAGTCAAATTCGCTTGCTTCTTTGCTTGTTTCTATCTAGACCATACAACTAAATCATGTTGACAACACTCTTCTTCTTCCTGGTATCTCTGTCCTTGGTTTTGGCCCAGGATGTTTTCAACTGTGCCAAATTCTGGCCATCCATCAATCCCGGTGAACACTTCACTGTCAACCAAGAATGCCGCATGTATCCAGGATACCCAACAACTATCGGCCAAACGACTGTCTCTGTCGTGTACACAAACGAATGGCAGGGAAACTTGGGTATTATTGATGCTTTGCTATACGAGGCAATTCATGAAAGCATTGGCTTTTACAGCACTTTAACCCCTCCTCCCGACATGGTCATTGTTCTTGGAGCCAGTTACAACAAAAACATTGAGCTGGATGCTGTCATTCCGATTGTTGGCGGGCCTTGCCAAATTCGCAGTTTCAAGCAATGGGCAATTGACGAAGCCGTCGCTTTAACACCAGGGGCTATGCAAGCTGTTGCCCATGAGATCTACCACTGTGTCCAGGAGTCTTTCTTGCTGGGCCGACCTGGAAAGCGCCCTACGAAATGGGTTATCGAGTCGTCTGCCGAGTATTTTAGCAACCTTGTGTTTCCAAGGGCCAATATTGAATGGGACTGGGCTATTGAGTACCATCCAGACGTGCCCATTTGGAACCATACCTACGAGGCTAGTCTTTTCTTTCAATCGTTGGAGAACACACGAGGAATTGTCTATCTACATCAATTCGTCCTATCAACAGTTTTTGCTGCCAATCCGCAAGAAGAACAAGCGCGATTAGCAGCCATGTCAGTTTTCGCTGACGATTTTCATCATTTCGCTAAAGCCTTCTCATTCAATCGCATCAGTGACACTGGTGGTGGCATCGTACCAATACAGCATCCACCAGTGAGGAAGCCCATCATCTGGACTGTCAACGAAGACGAAACGGAGGGGACAGCTGTTTTGGAGACGGTACCCTTTACAATTACTGAGCTTACAGCAGAATTGAAGCCCGGACAAACAGTCAAGCTGCACTCGTCCGCCAAGGGCAACCAGCGAGTTTCATGGCGCTTGAAAGGAGACGGTCATTGGAATGACCTCCCAAGTTCGGGCACTGGGGCCGGTTCTCAGGGTGTTGTCATCATTCCTTGTGATAACCCAGCCGCTATCCGCTTTATGTTGACTTCAACTGAGAATAAGGGAGTAGATAGGGTAACGGTCAAGTTCACACAACAGTATAAGGATGAACATTGCTGCGAAAAAGGGTCAAAGAAGAAAAAGGCCTCCGCTTGTCCCACCAAGACTAAGTCAAAGGTCACCTCCACGCATTCGGTACCTAAACCAACCGGCACAGGCACATGCAAGGGGTCGAGCATCCGGTTGGATCCTTGTCTTAAGGGGAAGCAATGGCACCTTGACATCCCAAGTACCCGGGAACTGATGAAGAAGCATCTATCTGGGCTTCCTGGTGTAACCATCAACGACGTCCAGGTCAGTGGCTCTGGGGGACTCAGCTTCAATGGCAACAATATCAAGTTCACATACACCGGTCTCGCAACAAGGATCGACATGACAGCTGAGGGACTGCAGCTCCCTGTCAGTGTGGTGATTACCGGCCAAGCGACCGGTCGATTCTTTATCAAGAAGGGAGGGAAAGGTTCAGGCACAGCATGTCTTGCTTTCACGAAGGGTTCAGGCACTGCAAAGGCCGACCTACCATTCATTGGGGAGCAGGTGTTTGACCTAGCACCGGGCGGAGGGTATTTCTATGATATGAATGTTCGATATACCTGTAAAGGAAAGCGGATGACTATCGCCCAGGTTGGAGGAGCGGATCCATTGGGTGGAGGTGGTCCAGGATGGGGACCTTTTGCGTATAATGCGTAATGGTTCGTGAATATTTACTAGATCATGGGTTCTCCTTTCATTGCGCCTGTACTGCTAAAGGTAGAGGTTCATTCTTGTTTTAATTTGTAGTTACTCTGTTAGAATAGCTTGCACCGCAGGCGGTGTATTTGTGAACAGTTTCTACTTGATATACATTCCAATACTAATACTGATCAAAATCTCGATGCGGCTTGAATTTTTCTTCATACTCCTTTCTAATTCGAAGTCCCAACACATTTCAACAATGATAGACAGATGTCGTCTGTATGAGATTCTGCTCACTGAGACAGCCATCCAGATACACCCTAGAAATCCTATGACAGTTCACCACACCTATAGCTTCTCGGATTCAAGCCAAGTCTGTCCTCTCAGATTTCCTCCTCGACTTAGCATGATGCATAACGACTCGATTGATGAATGTTCGCTCATGCTTGGCAGTGGGGGAAGACCAACAGCATGTCTGTCACTGAACGAATATTATTCCACCAGTGAACTAGCACGACAGGGGGGAATTAACCATAAATGCCCCCAATAACATGCATAAACCCCACTATTTGGGGGATAACCTGGAGGGGAGGGGAAGCCTGCACTGCCGAGTGATGTGATTGATGGGTACAGTATCACAGGCCATTATTGATCTGCAGCTTATTATTCACTGGGCTCATATGATATTCAGATCTTTCCCCTCATTTCCTTTCGGAAGTTTTATGACGTTTTGTTTTTGCTCCCTCTCTCTTCTTTCTTCTGGGCAATCTGGCAGTTCAGTAGGCAACCTGCGAATACTCAATTAAACAAAATGTCGCTTGAAGATTTCTCCAACGCCCTTCAACGCACTCTGGAGCAGGCTAAGCTTGTTCCTGGTTCAGCAGCAAAGATTATCCCCGAGAACTTCAAGCCCACGACCAAGCTTGACGTGGTGTTTGACGGAAAGAATGTGAACCTGGGCAACATCTTCCGAGCCAATGAATGCAAAGTGGCCCCGAGCATTCAGTTTCAGGCTGAGGTGAGTCTTGAATGGCGATCATTTCGATAATTTGTGCTGACAATCAACCAGCCCAACGCACCATCAAGTGCCGAGTATATGCTCTTGTTGATCGATCCCGATGCGCCAACACCTGATGATCCCAAGTTTGCATTTTGGCGACACTGGATTCTTCCCGGCCTTCGACCATTAAGCGGCAACAGTGACGTGGTTGCACAGACGAAACCCACGTTGACAGAATACTTGGGTCCTGGTCCCAAGGATGAGTATGTCCTTCGATAACCCACCCAATTCTTCATTCTTTCTTGCGCAATACTGATTGGGAATGTGGTATAGGTCTGGTCCTCATCGTTACTTATTCCTCCTGTTCCGACAACCTGAGGGTCTCGACCTTTCCAAGGAGGATGTCGGTGGTGAGGAATTTGTGCAGCGACGTTCTTTCCAGGCTACAGAATTCATCGAGAAGAACAAGCTTGAGCTGGTCAGTCTGAACTGGATGCAGGGTGTCGGCGATGGTTGGAAGGAGTCCTGAATGATTCTCTTGACCACTGTACCGAGATTATAGACAAATAAAACAACGTAATTCAAACAAACTAGAACAAGCATGAATATCAGCCAGATACTTAGGCATCAAAGCCGTTTTTTATGTTTTTACTGTGAAACATGTATGCATGTAGGGTAGATAGAGTGTCATGGCGGTGGCGCAGCTGATGAGTCAGCATCCGTTATCGTCATCAAACGGCGGCCAGGCAAGATAACGGTTCATACTCGGCTGTGACTGCCAAGACCAATCATCACCACGCAAATGCCAGCACAGCCCCACCCAAAGCAATGGAACCAGGGGTATTGCCAACAAAGGAAAATTTCAGTTCCACAGTAGCGCAGCATTGCACCTCATGAAAGAAACATCAACGCTCTGCATCTCCTATCTCCTTCAATTTCTCAACTCAACGATTCTACACATTTGCTCCTTGACAATCTACACGCATACAAAGGCAAAATAAATTCAAGGTTTCATCAAATGGACGGCAAGCGCAGACCTGATCGTCGTCGAGGCGGTGGTAGACGAGGTGGCCATCGTGGCCCTTCAATCCGCAATCATGATGCACAACAAAACGGTCATGCAGCCTCTACAGCGCCTCCAAAGCGACAAGAAACGGAGAACACCCCTCCAGCCCAGCAGCGGCAGACTCAGCCCTCAGAAAAAGAGTCTGTTCCTCTTGACACCCGCCGGTTCGCAGAGCTGTCCCAGGGCAACTTGGTCGACCCCTTGTTCGTACAGACCATCACACAGGATATGAAATTCGAGTTCATGACTCCTGTCCAGGCTGCTACTCTAGACGAACTTCTACCACCCAAGCGTAGCGACTGTCTTGTACAAGCCAAGACTGGAACTGGCAAGACAATCGCTTTCCTTCTCCCCGCCCTGCAGACTATGATCACCCAGAACCGAGCTTCGGATTCTGGTATCTCCCTCCTTGTCATCTCACCCACCCGAGAGCTGGCCATGCAGATCGCCACTGAAGCCAACAACCTTCTGCAAAGAATACCAAAATACCGCGTTCAAGTTGCTATTGGAGGTACCAACAAAGACCGAGAGGAACGTAACATCCTCGGCGGCTGTGAGATTCTCATCGCCACCCCCGGCCGTCTCTTGGACCACCTGTCTAACGAGGACATACTCTACTCCTTGAGAAACCTCAACACTCTTGTACTTGACGAAGCTGACCGCCTGCTCGACATGGGTTTTATGAGAGACCTGAGAGAAATCGTCAACAAGCTACCTGACAAGACCAAAACCAACCGACAAGGCATGCTCTTCTCTGCTACCATCGCCCCTCACGTCGAGCAGGTTGCTGGCCTGGTCCTTTCACCTGGTTACAAGTTTATCTCCACTATTCCTGCCGGCGAGGCCAACACACACGAGCGTGTTCCTCAGTATGTTGTCGAAGTACCCAACTTTGGTTCTGTTGCCTCGGCCATGGTAGGCTGTGTCAAGGAAGAAGCTGCTCGTGATGAAGTCTTCAAGGCCATCCTTTTCGCTCCCACGGCTGCCCTTGCCGACTTTTACGGAACCATCCTGTCGTCGCTTCCCGGAATCCCACCTGTTTCCATCCTACACAGCCGCATGTCCCAGAACAAGCGCATTAAGGTGACCAACGAGTATCGTGATGCCAACAGCGCTATCCTGGTAGCAACTGACGTTGTGGCACGCGGAATGGACTTCCCAGGGGTTGGTACCGTTATTCAGGTTGGAATGCCCGCTGACAAGCAGAGCTACATCCACCGGCTGGGACGAACTGCGCGCGCCAATGCGGACGGACGAGGCATCCTGATTGTTGCGGCGGCCGAATCGTGGTTTCCCAAGTGGACACTCAAGGACATTACTCTCATTCCTCGTGAAGCTAACCTGTCATCGCACGGAGATGTTCAGGCCATTGCTGCTAGAATGGAGGAGGCGGAAAAGGCCAAGATTTACCAGGCCTGGCTTGGTTACTACAACAACTACATGAAGCCACTCAAGTGGGACAAGGAGGAACTCGTTCGACAGGGCAATATTTACGCTCGTGAGGGACTTGGCTCTCCCGATACCCCTCCCATTGCCAAGTCGACAGCAGGTAAGATGGGCCTTCGAGGTGTCAAAGGCCTGATGACTGTCGCTGATCGACCTGGTTCCAAGCCAGGCAGAGGGCAAGGGAACGGTGATGGAGCAAAGCGAGGTGGAAGGGGTCGTGGAGGCAAGCGGGGAGGTGCTGCTTAGTTGGGATCAGTGTCGTGTTTATCATGGTTTGAGCTGGTCTGGTGGCGGCTGAGGTTGTGTTTGACGAACATTACTGATGATACCCGGAATACATGTTGTATAGAGGACTGATTGGGTGATGGGCGATTCTAGACGAGGGTCACATAGACGGTTCATGCTACTATTGCTATCAATTGATTATTTTGCCATTAACCAGCTGAACGACTTGTTGATGCCAACATTGAGATATTTACACCTCGACAAGCCACAAATGAGGCCTTTATTGGCGGCATCAGTCTGACCAAACAACTAGGTCTCGTTCAGCTGCCTTGATAAACTCAATCTTTAATCATCATTTGTAAGACGATGTAACATCTCTGGCCCGTCGTCTAGCAAGGGTCCATCGGGCCGCACATCCGCTTCCTGAACGGTTAAATCGCTAAGTGAGATCAGCATTCTTGAATACCCAGAATTTCCCCTCTTGACATGTTACCATATTTCTTTTCTGAAACACGAATTCATCATGTCTACTGGAAATTATCTCGATGTCGATGCCCTGATCGAGCAGCTCACGCTGGATGAAAAAATCGAGCTTCTCGCTGGTCAGGGGTCGTTTCAAACGACTGGTCTTACTGGGAGGGGTATTCCCGCTCTTATTGTGAGATTTGCACTATTGAATTTGGGTGAGATTTGCTGCTGACAGGCTCAGACTTCAGATGGTCCTCATGGTATCCGTGGTCGTCGGTCCTTCAAAAGGGTACGTTTGGTGAAATTTCACAAACGCCTTTGCTGATTGATAGCAGAACCCCAGTCCCATGCTTCCCTCTGCCACAGCCATGGGTGCAACTTTCAATGTTGATCTTCTTCGTCAAGCCGGCAACCTCCTCGGTGATGAAGCCAGGTACAGAGGCGTTCATGTTCTCCTTGCGCCTACAATCTGTCTTCAACGATCTCCCCTGATCGGTCGCGGTTTCGAAGCATTCGGTGAAGACCCTTTCCTCAGTGGCATGCTTGGAGCGTCGTACATAAACGGCGTGCAAGAGCGCGGCGTAGCAACTAGTGTCAAGCACTATGCCGCCCATGATCAGTCGGAGAATTCAATCGAGGATAATGTTTGCATGACGCAGCGCACCTTGCGTGAAGTGCATTTGCTGCCTTTCCAGTTGGTGCTGCGATACTCGGACCCCTGGACGTTCATGACTTCGTATAACAAAATCAATGGAACCCATGCAAGCGAGGACCCTTATCTTCTGAAAGAGGTCTTGCGGGATGAATGGGGCTTCAAGGGCCTTGTCATGAGCGACTGGTTCGGTACTTATAGTACATCAGAAGCTATCAACGCTGGACTGGACTTGGAAATGCCAGGCCCTACAGACTGGAGAGGCAAATGCCTTAGTATAGCCGTCAACAGTCGCAAGGTCCTACGGGCAACAGTTGACGAATCTGTTAGAAAAGTGCTGAACCTCACCAACCAGGTCATGACTGGCCACCAGGCCAATGCTAATCCCCCTTCTGATTCGCCAGAACAGCGTGCACTTATTCGACAGATTGTATCAGAGGGCATAGTCCTACTCAAGAACGACAACAAAGTGCTACCCATACAAGAGGCGGGAAGCAAGAAGATTGGTCTCATTGGAGACCATGTCAAGTATCCCTCCTTGTGTGGTGGTGGCAGCGCAGAAGTTGAACCGTATTATTCGGTGACTCCCTATGATGCCGTCGTAGAGGTGGTAGGAAAGCAGAATGTATCGTACACAACAGGATGCTATTGTAAGTTCTGGCTATACTCCTGAAATTTCCATGATGCAAGTTAATGAGATTGGCAGCTTTCAAATTCAGCCCTATCATCAAGAACATCACACCCCCTGGCTCTGATTTCCTTGGATGGTCAATTGAGATCTTTAGCGAGGATCCGGACAAGAACCCCACGGCTCAAGCTGTTGTGACAACATTTGCTGAGAAGGAATTGATTGACATCCCCGAGAGTTACCACAGCCAAATCCCCAAAAAGTACTTTGTGAGAGCTCGATCTGTGTATACAGCTGATAACACATGTCGCTTCCGGTTTGGTCTCAGCACGTCCGGCAAAGGGAAGCTGAAATTCAATGGAAAAGAAGTCATCGACCTCTGGACTAGCCAACCTCCCAAGACGGACTCTACTCCCTGCTTCAACAGGCTTTCAATGGAGAGGTTTGCTGACTTTGATGTTACCGAGGGCCAGAGATACATCCTTGAGGTTGTTCTGGTTAATGAGGATGTCACTGGTGGTGTTGGTACGGCATTGACTCTGGCTGGAAGAGTCGGTGGTTTTGAGGTTATCAATGAAGACGAAGGCATCAAGAATGCTGTCAAGCTGGCGAAGGAGGTTGATGTTCCGATCATCATCACTGGCCTTTCGTCTGACTATGAATGCGAGGGAAGTGATCGAAAGCATCTAAGACTACCAGGTCGTGTTGATGAAATGATTCAGGCTGTGCTGGAAGCTAACCCCAACACTGTGAGTACCTCTCTATTGTTCCAACGCTAGATATACTGACCCGGTTAGGTTGTCATCACTCAATCTGGCTGCCCTATCGAGATGCCTTGGGAGTCTCAGGCCACCACTCTTCTGCATGCCTGGTACGGTGGTCAGGAGACAGGCCACGGTCTCGCCGATGTGCTCTTTGGAAAGACAAACCCCTCGGGGCGACTGTCCTTGACTTTCCCCAAGTCTCTGAAGCACACTCCGGCATATCTCACCTTCTCCAAAGCCGATTATGACATCGTTTATGGAGAAGGAGTCTTTATTGGTCATCGCTACTACGAGATGGTTGACAGAGAGCCACTTTTCTATTTTGGACATGGTCTTTCGTACACGACGTTCAAATACTCTGATATAAACGTCCCGAAGGATTTCGAATCTCGAGTGAACTATATCTTGGAGGTTTCGGTCACAGTCACCAATGAAGGTTCCTACGATGGCGCCGAAGTGGTTCAGGTCTACATCCATGATCCCGACTCTTCGCTCCAACGACCAATTCGAGAGCTCAAAGCATTTGAAAAGGTTTACTTAAAGGCCGGCGAGACTAAGGATGTCAAGCTTAGCCTTGACAAGTATTCCTTGTCATTCTGGTCGCAGGAGGCGTCTAAGTGGAAGGCTGAGGCGGGTGAGTATGTCGTCGTTCTAGCTTCGAGTTCAAACCCGAAGGATGAAATTGCGAGAGCTTCTTTCACATTGCCTAAGAGCTTTTTCTGGAAGGGTCTGTAGCTCTATAGGAGCAACGATGAGTTCTTTCTCGGACTATGCTGTTGATTACAACATGACTTTACAAGTGGCCTCTTAGAATGGTAGAAGGTTAGATAGAAGGTAGTTTTCTTAGCCGTTCAGTTGATAGAATTGTTCCACGGTATTAGAACGAAACAAACAAGTTGACCTATCGAATGATGGAAACATATTTATACACCAGGAACAGAAGGATATCTTTGTACAAAAGAGTCATCCAAATCATAAGATCGACGTAAAAAGAGACAAGCTGCTCAAGAATTTGAAATCTTTGAGCTAAAATCGCACATCTAGGAGTAAAAGAAATTGCAAAAAGACCAAGTTGACCTGGGTCAACTTGCTCACTATAGGGCTTGAACCTATGGCCTTCGCATTACAAATTACTCGGATGGAGTATTAGTACGACGCTCTGACCAACTGAGCTAAGCGAGCGATGTGATTTGATGGGAACGAAGTGAACTATTAAGCTCTATACAGGTATACCACCTATTTCCTCAGAACGGATCTGCAAATCAGCTTGGACAAGCAACCAAAGTCCCATTTCAGACTCCCGATCGGGGTCTACTAAGCTGTCCAGCCATCCACTGGCCAGTCGTGTGGCATATTTATCAACGCATAAGCACCTAAACATACAGGGATTTCACCAGGACAATATGTTGCAAATCACGCTGCTGCCTGTACCAAGCCTTGTCGTGATTGGACCTTGACAGCCCAGCCAAGCTGATGCTGCTACTCTCAATTCGTGGGGCACGTCAACAATCGAAATGTGACATGAATCTTGACCGATTATTGAATAGAAAAGAGACACCTTATCCCTCAGAATCTTTCCATCGCCCTCAAGCAAGAAAAAATGGTCCCCCAAACCCGCTCTAAAGCAACTCTCCTCGATCTTTCCACAGAACTTCAAGCCCTGATCATATCTTTCCTTACCGAACCCAGCTCATTCAAGTCAATCCACGCTCTTCTATACACATGCAAACAACTCTACCAGGTCGCTCTCCCCTTTTCTGTACACATTTACAGCGGGTTGCTCAGTCATAATGAAAGCATTCAGCGTAACCGTCATCGGAGCTTCATGCGGTACATTACCATCACCAAGCCGCAACTTGCCCAGCATGTCAATACCATTATCCTTGGAGAATTTGAGACTTCAGATGACCCTGAGCCAGGAGAATCGATCCCAACCCTGGAGGAAAACGAACGACAAGTCTACCGAGAGCTTATCAATGAAACGATTGGCCCGCAGTCCAATGTTCAAGGCCATGAGCAAGCACGCCAAGACTGGCTCACAGCATTAGAGCAAGGTATTGAAGAGGCTCAAATATCCCTCATCCTCGTGGCGTGCACCAACCTTCAGAAGCTTCTGTATGGAGAGCCTTATGAAGCCGAGCTCTTCCTTCGTGTCCTCAAAGAAGCTGCTAGAAGAAAGGATGCAAGACATACCAGGCAGAGTAGTGATCGACCCTTGTTGAACAAGCTCGAGGAGGTTTACCATGAATCAACTGAGAACAAGTATGGCTATCTCTCGTTTCACCAACATGCGGTGGCCATTCTTCAGTTGCCACAGATCCGCACATATGAATGTATTATGGCCAATAGCGACGACAACGGGGCTCAAGACTTCAACATGATCCCCCCGAGGTCATCTACTGTCGAATCAATCTTTCTTCGAAAGTCTAGTCTTTCTTGTTCCACTTTCCGCGCCATGATCCGAGGTTGCAAGGCCCTCAGAGAGATTGAATATTTCCGCGGAATCTACCACATGTATGATCTGGAGGTGATGCCAGGAGACATAATGGAGGCCGTCCTTCCGCATGCAGACTCTTTGGAGTACTTACATATCAACTCGGATGAGAGGTATGACAGGGTTGGCTGGGAAGACTTCCCAGACAAATTATACATGGGATTGCCGTTACGCCAGATGACGGAATTGAAGAAGCTAGTTGCCGGATCACAGACATTGATTGGGTTCCCAGATGGGAACGATGACATGCAGCTGGACTTGTCTGAACTCTCAAATGCTCCACGACTGGTTGAGTGTATTCCGGAACAGCTCGAAGTTCTTCAAATCCAAAACTGCGGAACTTTTATCTTGCCGCAAATCAAGGAGTTTCTCCGAACAGCATCATCGAATGACCGCTTTCCGAACCTTCGACAGGTAAAATTTCTCTTCAATGAAGGGGCCATCGACGAGGCAGAGCTTTTAGATATCACATGCAGTAGATCGGAAATCCAGCTGGATGTTCTGATTCAGAGTGAGAAAGACAAAAGCTACGACCTTAGCATGGAATATCCCGAGTATGAGAATGATGATGAATTCGTAACGAACATGTGCTCGCGTATCTGGGCTCCAAATGCTCGAGAGGAATGGCTTCGGCGCAGAGGTCGAGGACGAGTACCACAATAAGAAAAAAGAGACATTGCTAGAGCGATAGAAATTCCTAAATGTCACAAAACTCAAGATTTTTAGATGACATATGTATAAATTGAAGCAAAGCGCAAGTGTCGTGAGAAGTCCTTTACACCTCTATACTTCTCAGTACCGTCCTTTTTCATCTCCCTGTTCCAAGTCTTGCTACTCGCGTACCTCATCGTGCAATCGGGCCCCCTTGGGAATTTTAGACAAGCCCTTCTTACCAAGCATGAGTTTTCGTTTCGACGACTGGTAGGTATTCTCAACCCACATATCCACCTCAACTTTCATCCCGTTACAGAGCCAGAAACTGACGCCCTTCACTTTACCCATCAACCATCTTGACCCATCTTCACCAGGGTAGTTGTAGGACCTAGGGTCTTCACCAGTGAGCTCTTTAACACTGAGGCCAAGGTCATGGGCAATCCATAAAGGTATATAGTTATCGTCGACGTTGGGGTCTAACATGCAGACTGTAGATTTGATATGAGGACTTGAGGGGTTGTGTCCATAGGCCAATGTTGCAGCTTCAGTTGGCTTGATGTCGACTTTTTCCTCTTTTGCGCTTGTTTCAGACAAAACCGGCCGTTGTGTACTGGTTCGTCGACTGGAGCAAGTGGAAGTTTGCTCCGTCAATGGCGAAGATGGCTGAGCCGTTGTTATATCAGAATAGGGAGAAGGCGGAGCAGATCGAGGTGGTACGGTCGAATCTGTTCTGGTAGAGCGGTTACTGTTTCGAGCCGATCTGGGCATAGCAAACTGATTTCTGCTCGATCCAGGTCTCAATATTTGCGATCTCAGGCCTTCCTCACTGGGGACTGTCCCGGTAGTTCGCATGCCTCTTGACAGGCTCACTACCTGGCGTGTCACTTTGCTAAACTGCCTATCCGCATCCGAAGCTTTATGGAAACGCTGGGTTAAAACCTCCTGCTCCTTGAGCTTATATCCTAAGAGTTTACTGGGGGAGCCAGTCAGCTGACCGAGTCTTCGTTGACAGCTCCAAGAGGTAGAGGAGACTCACTTATCTTCCTTTGCAAATTCCGCGACAACCCCTCCATGGGTTTCTGCTCGGTAGTTGTTCATTTCCATCTCGAGAGTGAGGGAAATGATTGATAAAGTGATACAAGCACGTTCGAGAAGAACAATCAATGATTCAAGTTCTCTCTTCTTGGCAGTGTACCACTGAAAGACCCTCTTGACCTTGTGTTTCTCCCCAAAAGATTCAAGACTGGTCGTCGCGTGAGATACCCGACTGTCAATCAGACGCCCTTGCTGATCGAAGAAGTTTTTGATATTACAACGACGAACGAACTCTGTCACTGGCCACTTCTCTTGTTTCGAACGTGCTCTCCGTTCGTCGTGAAGCCTCATGGACTTCTGACAGGCTCGAATGGCAATGAACGACCCTTGGATATGGCATAGAGACGTTTCAATTTCATCAGAAATCGGGTCGTCTTCTTTTGCCATTTGGTAAAGTATCCTAACAAACTTGTCGCCACGTTTAATCAATGAGAAAATTGTGATGAAACTTGCTGCGAGCCCGATTGCCTCAGCCATTTCGGAAAGGATAGGTTCAATAACTAAGAGTGATGGTTTATTTTATACTAGAAGATTCACCAAAATCAATAAAGGCACGATATACTGTCTTGATGGACGTATGAATGGACGAATATCAGAACGTTGTGCTGGTGTATCATCAAAAAGGTTCAGTACTGGGACAAGCGGGAAGCACAGTCTTATGAGTTCAGACAGCGCAAGGGCCTTGAGTAGCAAAGCCTCAACCGACATGCGAGAAGTGCGTTTTGCTAACATTTACCGACTAATTAGGAAATAGTGTGGTTGCATCTCCAACTCAGGAAAGGCTTAGAGAAGCCATCAAGTCCTGGTCTTCCAATCAAATATTCTTGTTGGCTGACTTTCATCGCTGGCAATTTGCACTTTTCAGGGCCTGACGGGCTATGCATTCGTGTCGACAGCCCTACAATTTGGATTTGATGCGGTTCATATGCGAGCCATGATCTGATTGCTGAACTGTTTGTGCATATCGAAGCCAAGGCATTATTGATAGACATGATGCAGCTCCTTGTATTCGCCACTACTGCCACAAAATAAGAATGATTGGCATTAGTTCATCTCAAAGGCATAAGCATTGATCAAGCGAGACATCAAAGGTATTGAGTTGCAAATCATGTTGAACATTTATAATGGTATCTATGGATAAAGAAATCTTTCTGGCTAAGGACGTGTTGAATATCCTGCAATGTATAACCCCAATCTACTCCTCCCATGCACTCAATATCCAAATAAATCCATTTCTATCAATACTAGGCCGTTTCGTCATAAAAAAAGGGCATGAGAGACATGCGTAGATCAATCGCTTGACAGCTCATAGACAGTCAAGATAGCTGCATGGTCTGAAGTCCACTCATTGTCTTTGTAATCCGTCTTTGGCTCTCCCACCAACACCATATCCGATTGAAGCACCTTGAGTCCTTTGCCCTTGTGGTAGATGAAATCAATTCTATCCTGCGGCTCAGGTTGCTTTCGTCCGTAGTTCCACGGGTTGATAGGTGACCAGGTGAGGCCCGGCACAGCAGCGGGATCAGGATGCGCTACACGGAAGGAATCGATGAGTCCCTTTTCAGCGGGCAGCTTCGAGGTCGGCCATGGGACGTCATAGAAGCCACAGTTCTTTTCAGCTTGGGACTTGACCCAGTCAAGATGCGATGGGGCGTTGAAGTCGCCAGCAAGAATAACTGGGATCTTGTCGGCTTCGCTGAGGTGTTTATCCATGGCGGCCAACAGCTCCTTGACTTGTGGTGTACGACCAGACTGTGCCTCGCGCTCCATGACCTTGGCGATGGGCATCTTGTCGAAGCAGAAATCGTAGGGTCCATAGGGAGTATAACCCAGGTGAGTATCGTAGAGGTTGATTTGTTGATCGTCGCCGTCGAGCGCGATCCGGACACCACCCGAGTGTCGGTTGATAACACCGTAGTCCTCAACAATAGGGTATTTGCTGATAATGCTAGTGTCACCACCGCTGGCCCAGTGGTACCATCCCAAGGCTTTGGCGAGACGCGGGACGTGACGACCATATTGATCCTCCTGGAGAGCAATAATGTCCGCTCCCGATTTGGCGAGGAATCGGACCTGTTTGTCTTGATAATTGTTGACTTTGGTGCCCCCATTCCACATGTTGAAAGTGAGGACCTTTAGTTTATCGATGAGGGGAGAGCCTGCAGTTCTTACGGGAATATTGAAGTGAGCGGTGGCCTGGCTTCCATCTTGACCTGTGGCGATGACCTCGACTCGGGTGTCGGTAGTGTCGTATCCAGGCGTACCAGAAATAATGCCTTCGGGGCTGACGTTGATCCATTCGATTTTGGAGCGGCCTTGGGAGAACTTGATTGAGCTGGGACCTTTGACAAACCCAGCAACACTCTGAATGTACTCTTGAGCTTGTCGGGCATTGGGGAGGGTGACGTCGGTGGTGATGAATTCAGTCTTATCGGCTGGCGCGTGCTCCAAATACACCTCAATGGGGTCGGCAAGCCATGTGTATCCACCGTTGGCGAGGAAAAAAGCAGTGTAATTGCCGGGTCCGAGACTTGAAGCAGCGAGTTGGAGACTTCCTTGTGAGTTAGGAGCCCATTTCCAGAGAAGTGAAGGTGATGAGCCCTTTTTCTGATCAACGGGGCCGCCCCCCGCGCTATCGTAGAGGCCGATCCAGTTTTGCGAGTTGGGGTCTGGTGTTGAGTATTGGAAAGTAAAAGGTGTTTGATCCTGGGCCCAGGATAATGAACCCTGCTGAGCCTGAGCTTCTGGGGTTGAAGCTGCCCACAGAGCAGTCGTTGCTGCTGCGACCAAATGCGTCTGGATCCTCATGTCGAGATGTTCTGTCTGAGTGCCTGGAGGGAAAAGGAAGAAAGCTTGCCAGGTGAGGGTGCAGCAAGCCAAGTCCTTATACCGGTGCCAGGTAGATTATGCAGGCTTCTTACAGGCCCGGACTCTGTTGATACGGCTCAGCATTAGGT
>JABGLY010000149.1:0-30611 GCA_013623525.1 Fusarium dimerum
CAACCTCAACCTCAACCTCAACTCCAATAACTCCCCCCCCTTCAATCTTCTCGATTCATCACAATTCTCCCAATCCCGTCTCGTTATCGGCAGTCATGGTGAGGCTGTACCGCAAAGATTGTAGTCAATTCCTCAATCTCCGCTTCCGCCTCCTGCGGCCAGTCGTTCTTCGCAGACTTGGAATATGCAAGGATGCTGTTGTCGACGTTCCTGAATTCCCAGCTGCTTTTCTTAGTTTTGCATAGGTGGGATCGCCATACCGATATGAAGGACCGGCTGATTGATATCCTGGTGTTCGTAGCTGATTTACATCACGACCCACCTTTTGGCCATTTAACCAACCCTAATTTAATTATTAGCCTGACCTTAAGGCATTGAGGCGCTGAGAAAAAGAAAGAAAAAAGGTATCGAGCAGGGGGAAGAGCCTATGCAGAGCTCAATTCTCTGCCCCCACTCAGCTCTGGTCAGACTGCTTCGCTCAGTGGCGAGAGAAGTATCTCAATCTAGACTTACAATCGCTGCTGCTGCCTTAACAACTACTGTCGAGCAAGCTTATTATTAGTTGAAAACACCCAAGCGCAGAATACAGCATACTGAAGCTCCAAGTGGGAGCTCTCTAGTGACATAATTAGTTTTCATTATGGTTGGATTTGAATTGACTCAGAACCTTTGCAAGTTTGAAAAATCGCGTTGGGAAAAAGGGGTGGGGGGGCAAGAAAAGCGGGGAAACAGGAGAACTGGCTGGCTCAATAGGCAAATGAATTGACTTATCGTAACACCCTCTTGCCTATTATCCAAGGCTCCAGCTTGCCAGGGGTGGGATCGAAGGTGCGTATGTTTCTTCGTTTGGTCCGTCTCAACCGTTGACCTCGTTCATCACCTCTTCCATCCCGTCAAAAACCCATCAACGATCAACTCCCTCTGATTGCGTCCAAGACATGGCTATGGAGAATGCTTCGACACGAGAGTGGATTTACGAGCAGTATAAAAAGCACGAGCACAAGGCCTTTACCAATCTTTGCAGTGGCGGCCATGCCAACTACCGACAATTGACGACCAAAAACCTACTCGCCTTCAATCGAGCTCCGAAAGAGCATAAAGCAATTTCATCGTCGACCCTGCGAAAGGCACGATCATTTTATACGTATCTTGACTGGAATCGTCAGTAATCTAGGCGCAGGGCCCAAGAAGACGCCTACCACTCCCGACAGCTCCACAACCTCGATTGGCGATGATTTCACGCTAGACCAGGAGGACTTCATTTCATTTCTCGATGGCCTCGAGGAACTGGTAACAACGTTTAGGGACCTCTGGCAGAGAACTGATGAAGAAGAAAAGCTAGCGAGCACATCTTACGGTAGGAATCTAATGTCCAGCTCTCTCGATGAGACATGCAGTGTCAAGGCTAACTTCTTTCAAACATCGATAAAGTGTCCGACTCCTTGTTCCTGGAGATCAAGTCGACTATCTTACAAGCGAACCTGCTTTATTCCAGCTGGTTCGATGAAGGGAAAAGGTTGAAAAGAGTAGCGCCGCATGAATTCTACGACACCCTTCAGAAAGTTAACTCTGACGACGCCTATATTACGGGCATGTACGTTCTTACTGATTCCTCCCCACTACTAGATGCTGACTTTTGCCCCAGACTCCGTGCCTCGATGGCCGCTCCACTGGAGGCGGCCCCCAAGCCGATCCAAGAACTTCGCACACAACTGCTAAGTGAACGCGATCCGCGCCTACAGAAGACATTTAACCATCTCCTGTTCCAAGTTGTCGTTCATATCCTAGCATGCACTCGCTTCGAAATTCCGAAGGCCCTTCGCAACTCAACAAGCATCTTACTCGGATACGCCGCTCAATGCACCATTGAATACCCGACTCTTTTCGATAGCGAAAACTTCCGTAAGACTCTGGAAGGCTTACTATGGAAGACCCAAACATGCCCTGATATTTTGTCTCTGGGTCATCTGCTATCGACGGCTACGGAAAGTCTCGTCAACGCCTTCCGAATGATTCTCGATATGGCTTTGATTCCAGCTATTGTCCACCTTTATATCGAAAGGCGCCTCAAAAAAGAAGAAGAATGCCCGCAAATCGAGGAGCTCGAAAGTCTATGTGACGATCCTATGACCGCCCCACTTCTCTTTTGGAACGGACGACCCAAGACCGCAAAGGAGGTACAGAGGTCAAGATCTGACTGGGTATTTGCGGGACATCCCAGGGCCGCCGAAATATCGAAAAGGCGGTTCGAGAAATCAGTTGTGGTAGCTCTAACTCAGGCTGGTGGTTCACTCGATGGTAGAGTGCTGGGTTTATTGAAGCGGAAAGGCCAGCAAGATATCTGGGAAGCTTTGAGAGTTGCAGTCGAACAGGAAGTGTTGATGCCTGACACTTTGGCACTACACATATCTGCCCTAAAAGCGGTCCAGGACTTCGCTAAAATGCCAAAAATGCAGGATGCAGCTGCCGCTAGATTCGTGTCTAGTCTTGTGGCGAAAACTGAAGGCGAACGTTTCCTGAGGCAATTTTCAGAGTGTTGGAAGAAGGTTCGCGAGGAATCCGTCGCTCTTGGTGAAAGGAAAAGACGGTTTCCACAGAGTTAGATGGAATGTGTTCTATCACTGCGTTATGGAAGATGGAAGAGACTCAGACTAAGTGGAATTAGGGGGTACTTGAGGCAGGTTTCGTTCGTTTGAATGGCATTTTCTTCTCCATCTGCTACTATGACTCGTTCCGCGGCCGCCGCATGTTTCAGTCGACTTGAGCATATAACGGTCCGTTGCCGGTTTGCCTTCAACCTGTGGTGATACATGAACTTGTCAGGAAACCTGACCTCGCCATTAATCAGAGCAGTAGCTCCATGAAGCTGTCCATCCCGTGAAGGGCTTGCTTAGTGAGTGCTTGTCTTAACAAATCTCTGATAGCTAGCGTTTACATAAGCGCTACAAGAAATGACAGTGCTGAGCTAGGTGCAGGCAAACTCCGACCTTGTTCAAATCGATTTCGAGCAGTTCAGTGAGGCTAAAGAGCAGTCAGTGATCGGAACCGAAACCAACTCAACCAGCACTGTAGCCCTATTCACCAAGCGCAATAACTGCGATGGCGATCATCATCTCCGGTGAGCTTCAACTTTGGCATTGCTTTATTTGATAGCGAGAGGTCTAGAAGGCAATGTTTTCGTCAACTGTGGCAGAATTGATTCCCCCTTCCCACCAAATAGGGGGTGTATGCGGACAATATTCATCAGATACACGATTTTCTTCGACTCTCTTGCGAACACCATTCGACAGATAGTCGTCGATTGGCACTTTGGGAAAATTTGAGGTGCGGGAAAAGTTTTGCTATACAATGCGAGCGATCTCGGAGGTTGATCCCTTGCAGATGTTTGAATATCCGAGGCAGACTTGGGGCAGTCTTGACCCCAGCCTGGTATTCTTCAGCGGAGTTGTGATGAACAATACGTCACATCTGATAATAGTGAAGTAAAATGATATGCGTTCAAGGTATTTCAGGTAATCAAGTTGTATTGATTGGGCTGGTCGTCAGCTGTCCATTCCAAAGTCACCCACAGGGCGCTTCTCGGAAACGTTTAGGTAAACCAGCAGGGCTTTTCCAGGAGAACTAACCCCTGCAGCAGAACACTTCCACCTTGCGCTTCAAAACAGCATCAGCATCTTTGCGAAATCTAGGGTGGGGACATTTAGGTACTTGACTCTACCTCGTAAGCAGATGTTGTGCCAGAATCTGGCCGTGTTATGGGCGCGTAAGGAGTTTCTGGCTTCACGAATAAGATATCCAAGAGTAACCCTGCTGCCTAGAGGTCCGAGCACAAATCCGGGGCAGCTACCATGCCTTCCTCATGCTGTCCGCAGGCCTCGTAGCGGAGTGAATTACTGAAAAAGTAGGTATATACAGTACACCTAACCACGATCTAAAACCGCCCGGCTCGGAGGCAGTAGACTTATTTACCCATGACAGGTCTCTATATTCTTGCGAAGATTCATGCTGCTGTTGCTATTTCGGTAAAGTAATATGTGGTGGAATAATACTGTACAGTACAGTACCTCCCAATATCATCATATTCATTGAAGACCCTCTAGAATCTTTGGTGTGGGTGCAATACGGCTATGCGTCATGAATAATCTAGAATCAGACTAAGGCCGGTTGATATTGGTCATCTTGTAAACATTCGACACCAGATCCTTGCCAGGAGCTGTCTATGCTTGACCGTCATGTCATGTAAGATCGTCCCGGACTACCTATTCTCCAACGGTTCTATAATAGACCATAGTATTCTCAGTACTCTGATTTCTGAGTATCAGAATCTCGCAATGTCTCCGTGAGGACGTCGATTCTTTCCATTCATCGTTTCGATTCGAAATCTTCAACGTCTTTTTCTTCCTAAAACCTTAACTTTGTCGACTCTGCCTGCTTGACGATCACGTTTTGAGGCGAAGCGGTTTGCCTCATGATGCCTGATCTGAATCTAAAGCCTCCTCATGGGACTTATCCCCACCATACTTACACCGTTAACCAGGGTGATCCTTCGGTCTTGGTTGGACATCGCTATCCGAGCCATGATCCCTATTTCCGGATCGATCAGCAGCAGCAGACGCCGCCCTCTTTGAACCCGTCCATCCTCTCGATCAGATCGGGTCTGACGGCTACTGCACCAGAAGGTGAAAATCCTCAAGCCCCGCCACCAGCGCCTACTTCGACTCAGCAACGGGGTCCTCAGCAAAATATGGCGCCATCGCCGCCTAGCAATGTCATCGGCGGCCAGGGACTGCAAAATCTTCCCTTCGACATCGCTCCGGGGGGTCTGTTCCTGCCTCAAAGCGCAGAGCCGCTCATGAAGCCTTCGCCACCTGCGCATTCGCCTTTCGGGCCATATGTAAGTGAACGTGATGGGGACAACGGTGATGTGGATACTGAGTCAAATCGATAGACGGCAGCAACTAGCCATGCTGTGCCATGCCCAGACCCTGAGAGGCGTGAGGCGATGGCCAACAGGCGCCATGGAAATCTACGGAACGGTCGGGTGTCGGGGGTCCAGCAGTATCGAATCCAGAAGGTCGGGCCTCGGGCTCGCCATCCATCGAATCAAACTGCCATCGCCAGGGAGAAGGTGGAACGTATCCTTGACTGGCGCCTCGAGCCCGTCGGGGTTCCCCAAGGCTGTGGGCTCCCGCCCATCTGGAAAGCTTTTCCTGGATATTTCAAGCCTCCCGATTACATACCAAACCCATCGGCGAAGCGTGGAGTGCAGGTCCGTCACGCCTAAGTAGGGAGGAGCTAAGGTGTTGCTCCACCAAAGTTATCGTGCATGTAGTTGCCGAGGTTCAGGCCGTGGAAGGCTTCAGGCTCATATACGTCGTATACATCCATTCTGTTGTTCATTGCAGCCACCTGGGTCAAGCCAGTGAAGCACACCTGCTGAAGACTTGACTGGGATCGGAGCGCGGGCTGATTTGGGCACGCGATTAATGATTTCCTACATGTACAGAATTCGACGAATTTAGCAATACTCTTCTGAAAACTCAGTCCCCAAGCTTGAATCTGTCAAACATTCATTGATCCATGTTGATCCAGCGAGCGGTTACAAACAGTGTGTGGTAGATTA
The DNA here is from genome assembly GCA_013623525.1 of Fusarium dimerum. NCBI lineage: Eukaryota > Fungi > Ascomycota > Sordariomycetes > Hypocreales > Nectriaceae > Fusarium > Fusarium dimerum. Next base: position 5,624 of record JABGLY010000149.1, read on the forward strand.
GTCCCCTGAAAGTCGAACTGGGGAATCTAGGCCATCGATTGGCTGGATCCTGCTGCTCCCTCTGTGTGGTAAGAACAGCTCTCACAGCCATTTTCCTCTATGAAAAGTCAAGGCTTCTTTTAAGTACCCACTTCCGTGTGCTCTATTCTCAGGTGGTCGAGCCGCCGTCACAGAAAGAACCCCAGCCAACCCCCAAGCCGCCAAGCCGCCAAAATTCCGCCGCATTGTGACGATGGGTCGGCTTGTTTAGGATTCGGTGGAAAATGGGCTTGGTGAAGCATAGGTGTGATTGTCAGTTACTTGTTGGATAACCAACATTAGCAAGGTATTGTGGATGGGAATAATCCGGCAAGCAAGGGGCAAGCATGGGGTAAGCATGGGGCAAACATTGAGCAAGCATTGAGCAAGCGTGGAGCAACCAGTTTAGCAACGGCAGGGCAGAAATATGGTAACATCAGGTGATGTGCTACTTGCACAGAGGGACGTCTAGTACCTGCTTCCTATTTAAAACTGTCGCCATCCAAACAAAGCCATGATAGACTGGATAACGACATAACATTCTTTGCTGCTTTGGCGCTCAGTTACCCGAGAACTCTAAGATAACACACCGAATTGCCCGTCCGTCTACGACTGCACTGTCGCCCGTCCTGTCCTCATGTGTAAGCTGCACCAGTTCGAAACCTTGTGGAATGAAACCTTCGCAGTCATGAACTCGGAGCTAACACCACACCACTAGGTACCCAGCAGTGCATCGTGTCTTTAAGTGAGAAGGGGGCTCCGAATGAAATGCTCGAAGCAGCCTTGATTCTCTGGGGCATGAACAAACAGGAATCAAAAGCACTGGGGCTTCATGATCAGAGGGGTGTGGAGTTTGGCAAGCAGGAGCTGTGTGATGATCGGCCGCGAACATTGCAGAATGTTGATGGGAAGAAGACTACGAAGATGAAGCTATGGGATGACTGCATCCATGTAAATCTCAGGGGCATGTGACGAAACCTGGCGGTGACTTGTCGATATTATTATTTATCTCGCACTTTCGACGAAAAAACAGACCGATCGTGATGTGAATCTCCGCCAGGCAAACGACCAGCATACTAGTATCACAGCACCTGTAACGTCCCAATTTCGACCACAGTATTTCGCGTGGTCAGTATTGCCAAGCCTGTCCACTCCCTCCTGGACAGCCAGGTGTTCCGTACACGCCGCCTACGATCCAGAGAATGATGTCAACAAACGACCAAATCCCGCCTCCGCCGAATGTCAGGAGCTTAAAGGTGGCCAGAGGCCAGTGCTGGGCGTAGAACTGATCCACACCCAACGGCCCTAGCACAACCGACAGGATCATGGCCGTTCGTTCTTGTTGGTAACACTTGGCTGTCATCGGTCTCTCCCTGAAGCCACCCCAGGATCTTCTCGCCAGATCGAAGGGTGCCTCGTTGGCCACTACTAATCAGTTAGCCATCTGGCTAGCGGCCGCGGCCATCAAAATCAGAGACTACCCAAGCATACCAATAGTGGCGTACGCCATCGTGCCGGCCAGGACTATGGTTAGATAGATGAGCAGGAGAAGCTTTCCGTGCCGCTTCAGAAGCGATGCGATGCCCTTCCACATGCTCCCCGCGCCGGCGGGTGTGAGCGCACTATGACAGGCTTGCTCATGATCCATTGTGCAAGAACGACGATGCCCTTACGAGGCGGCTGACGTTGTCGAAAAGAAATCACAAGAGGAGGAAAGCAGGAGGGAAAGGGGCCGAGAGACAGCGGTCAGGTGATGATTGATGATTCATCTGTTGGAGAGAGGACGGTAGAGAGGCCTCAGTGTAGTATATATAATCAAGTTCATGGACTTTATACACCTGCAAGAAGCACACGGTACTGTTTGGCGTCTTTTCTCCCATGATTTCTATGCGAGTGCGACCTGAATTGGTGCATTGTACTGGCCATTCCAAGCCAGCCCTGCCGTGTCTTTGTTTACATCCTGTAGACGTACATGCCATCCACCTTCGACGGCGGTGGCTCTGGCTCGCGTTTTAGCAAGCTGATCATCCTGGCAGCTTATGGCACGTTTCATTCCGCACTATTCATTACTACTATACGCGTGCGTCAAGATAAGAGTCAGTTGAACTAGATCAAGACGGGCTTAAGGACCTGCGGCTATCGTGTAGTGCGTCGCATCAAAGATTCGTCTTCTATACGGTGCCGCATAGTATAGGTTCGTCTGTTCCATGAATTATTCTCGTTTTTATTTTATTTTTCATTTCAGCTAGTCACACTACTGTGACGGCACGCAAGACTCCCGTCAGGTATATGTAAGGTTGTTGAGTTGGTACTGTAAAGCACCCGTCTTATCATGTTTTTGAAGGAAGTTGGCTGTTGTCAATGGGGAAGATTGACCAAGTCCCGCAGGTCGGACCCCTCACCACCGTTGGGGATTCTGAGTGAAATTCTGCGCGAGGGCTGGGCAGGAGTCCCTTCTTTCGCCTAGTCAGCTTGGGACATGTACCACTACCTGCTGGGCCTTCAGGTGATGCCGCCTTGATTTGGCCCTCGCTCTTTTGCCTAACCAGCAGATTGTCGTCCATTTCTTACATGTCATCCTACCTCTTCCACCTTGGCCGGGGGGGTCCAGTCGAACGCCACTTGGCGATGCGGATGGGCTCCCATTGTTGTTAAATAACCTGACTTGCCCCTCTTCTCGGCCTTAAGTTTTTCCCCTCTCCATTCAGATCTGGGAGTTCTGACCGTTTTTCTCATTCTGATACACACTCCTGTTCACATTCTTGCCCTTCCCAATCATTTTTCGCCCCAGCATTCACTAACGAGGATGCCATCCGCGCATCCGGAGGGTGCGCTTCCAAACGCCGGCCNNGCCAATTCAAAGGCCTTTGGATTCGTCCCCAAGGTGCCGCAACAACTCCACAGGCCAGAGAATCGGAAGAGCTCGGATGTGATGGTTCAAAAGGGACTAATAAGCAGGACGCAATCATCATTGATGACGATGATGGTGATGGTGGTGATGTTGATGACAACAGCAAGTGAGAAAGGGCGTAGGAGAAATTCTTGTGTATTCTTTTAGCAGAGGTGGAGCCTTCCAAATTCATGTAAGTGCTTCGCGAACAGTACATCCTCCACTTGACCCAACTAAGCTCTTTGTGGAACAGCATATCGGGAGCCTGTCTGATCACGTTCAAGACAGGCATCTGAAATGTCTAAAAAATGACAAAAGGCAAATCAGGGGGTTATAGGAGAATGGAGGATGGAGAGAAAGGCAATGTATTAGGGGGTATTGACACTTGTACGGACTACTGCCACTGTCCATCCAGATGGATGTTTTTTTTTTTTTTTTTAAATTAGGAAAAGGAGTAAAGTGATCGAATAGCCGCTCGTTACCTCACTAGCATTATGCTTTCTATATACATGCATGGGTCTCAACACCAGTCGAATTTTGAGATCCTGGGCTCTCTGGTTCAACCATCATGTTGGATAGGTTTCCAAAGAACACTGAAGCCCCCGAATGGAACTAAGAGAATGGGAGAATGGAAGACCACAGAACGAAAAGCTGAAACGTAGTTAGGCTTCGTAGCCAGGAGGGGGCCGGCGTCCGTCTGGCACCATGGCCGCGTCTATAGCAGCCTCCTCCATACTCATCGAATAGCGAGGGGGCGTGCCATATATGCCTGTCTCTGTCTGGCATGGGCGATCAACGTATCGCGTAACCTTACCTCTGCCACCGACTCTGGGGCGGGGGGGATATTCGTCCCTACTGCCGCCAGATACAGTCGCGTCCCTCTCCGTCGCGTCCCGGTTGTCATTCTGTAATCCCCCGGGCAGAGGGGTGGCCGTCCGGTTCTCGACTTCGACTCCATGCTCGCCTGTGTGTTCATCCATGCCAAATATGCTCCACCGGCAGCTTCTCTTGACTCGAGTCCAGATCGAAACATGCGGGGCATTGTTGTTATCACGCCCACGGCGGCGTATTCGCCACGAGTGAAAGCTAGCGTAGAAGGAACCCATGGCTCTGTACCGGTGCCAGGCGGCTCTGGGTAGTCCCCTAGTGAAGATGTGGGCGATCAGGAGTATAGGTGCGGCCCAGCACGCAACCGCGACAGTGATGATGGCGGCGGTCGTTGACCGGTTCATGCTTTGCCAGAGTCAACATCAAATTTCAAGATCCCACCAGCACTTCATCCTCGTTGGGGCGCTAGGCGAGAGGGAGCGACGATTGACTGTAGCAATCAAGACTCACCGTTCGAATAGGAGGGCAGGCGGGTAATCACTATCCTCTAGATCGGCCTGTCGTTGCTTCCACAGTTTGAGGTTCGGCAAAAGTCAGTCTGTCCCGCGGAGAGATTCACGCGGATAGTTCACACTTAAATAAAGATCATTGTTTTGAACACTTTGCGCGTAGTATCACCACACAACAAGAAAAGGGGAGGGGGTTATAGTCAGAACTGGCTCTCAACGAAAGCTACCACCCGCCCGGCCAATACAGATTTTCTGCATTTCCGACATTCTGATGCCATGATTGGTATGCTTAAAGACCCTATAATGTCCTACAGGCCACTTCATCCAGACAGTTATGCCACAGGGTATCCAACAGTGCGATCAACCGCTCTTTACACGCAGAATGTAGTTATGTATTGGTGAAGATTGCAGGTTATATGGTCTCATAGATATTGCTACGTGAGTTAAGAGATAAAACGGCGTCCTAACAATAAGGAGCAACGGAGAAAGTGAAAGAAAAAAAAGAAAAGGGGAAGCAAAGAAAGGAAATGAAGAAAATAGAGAAGAGAGAATACGTATCCCCCCATCCCCCAAAACAAGAAAAAAACAAATAGAAAAAAAAAAAATACTAGCCCATCCATTTCTTACTTCAAGGTGCTTACCTTCCTTACATCGTCAAAGAATAGGTCTTGCGCGACTCAATAAGAAAGAGTTGAGACTTCAATCTCAAAAGCGTCAACATGCATATATGCCAACCCCGCTTTCCTATCCTCATCATTTGAGTTATATAGCACTTAAATACTGCCTATAATACAAATTCTAGTTATGCCTTGACACATGACATGACATGACATGAAATGAAATGACATGATACGACCGGTTAGGTTCCGGACGCCAGACTCGTGTCTTGGTCCACCGGGCTACCCTGCCTAGCTAGGTACGCTATATGCAAAGCACATCTCTGGCATCGCTGTACTTCACCAGTGCTCCTGATGGGACCGTCCCAGATCCTAACCATTGAATATTGAGGGCTCTCGAGCTTCCACTGCGTTCTCGACGCTATATCGCAGTCATGGCAGTAGAGGAGCCAGGTTGGAGTTGATGTAAGCCAGGTTTCTACACTCATAATATAAGGTACGAGCGGGATACGATGATCTGCAGTAGGCAAGCGCACCGACTAGAGACCGTTGCGAGGCTCACAGCATCCATAGTTTGCTATACTTTATAAAGAAACAGCCACACATGTTCATCCATAAGTCACCTCGGACTTCTGGGAGCACTTCATGCGGTCTAATGCTGTCTCATGAAGATTTGATACGTACTTCATGGGCCGGTAGTAGCCTGTTCTGCCTGATTGTCCATACATAATCGCGTCGCCACGAACCTTGGTGCCTCGGTAGTCCATACCTAGGTTACGAGACTTTGATGGTCGTATGGCAAGTTCGAAACAGCGATACAGTACAGCAAAGTAAAGTACAGTACGGCAGAGTATAGTACAGTACAATAATATGATGGAGGGATGGAAACCATCATCAAGAACCTTGGCGACGGGTATGGGCCAACTGCTAGCCACGACCGGTTTCCCCCCTCCGGCCGATCTTTCTTCCATTCATCCATGATAGGATGCGGCGAGGCTCTGGTTGAGTAATGGACTGAGGGGTCTCGAGCATCCCAGGCAGCCCAAGAACAGGCACATGGCCCGGTCTTCACACAACAGTCCGTCATCAGCCGTTACTATACTGCTCCTCAACTACTTAGAAGTTTCCATGAGCTGGCACTCCTACGTAACCATATCAACCTCGATAGGAATTGTACTCTTCCACATGGGAACCGTATCAGGTAAAGAGCACAGTGCAGTACTCGGGCATGGATTTCATCATTCGGTACAGAATATGCACAGGATCGTGTAGGTTGAGGGGGGTTGATCCTATTCGTTTGTGAGAGCACATATGTAACCCCTGAGACGCGTCGGATATTTCGTGACGCTGGAACAACATTATACGCTACGAATCCTTTCATCCATGCCCGTATTATCGCAAGGCACGGAGTAGGCTTTCGACCACAAAGCAATGGATCATCATCCATTCTCTACCCTTAGCTTTGTTGCAGTACGTTCTAGTGGCCTCTAAAACTGACCGAGCCTGTAGCTTGTATACACGCTTTCGATTCGCACTTGCATATGGTACAATGATGCATCTCGAATCCTTTCTTTCCTTCCTTCAGTCCTAGTTCTTGTCGTACTGTTTTGATTGCCTCCTTTTATTCAACTTCTGCTAGTATTTGGCAGGTAAGGGATACATCAGCATAAAATATGTGGCCTGGTCGCGGTCTGTGTCTCCACGCTTTACTACCTTGTAAGTCTCTCATACACAAGGTTAGATTTATCGTGATGCCAGTTTCAGAGCCGTGACGGTCTTCTGTGGCGATCCTCTTGGTAAATAGAATGGTAGCTTCCTCTGTAGATAGTTGTCGTTCACAGAATCGACCAAGGGCCTACACTGTCAGCTATTTCTTTCTCCTATCAAGTGTCAAATCCAACGATAGCACTCAGGCTTCGACAGGACGACTTGTACTTAGTCACCTTGGCGCTCCCCCTTTTTTCTCCCTCTCACTCCTCCCTTTCGTTGGTGGTAGAAAAAGGAAAAGAGAAAGAGAGAGAAAGAAAAGCGAGAAGCTTGTTCTACTAGAGGAACATAATCTAGTACAACATAATCACTATACCATACTAGAACCTTTGCATGGTGATCTGTATCATTGCAGTGTCATCGTTCATTTTCAACTACATAGTCTTGGATATAGAATCCTCATTTGGTACTTGGTGGCGGAGGGTGATCACCACCTTCTGTAAGGCACCCTCACCATGATCACCGTCGTACTTCCTTGCATCCATGAAGTAGCCTGTGTTCTTTGGAGAGCTGGGGAGACGATCCAAGCCCGTCAAACCGCCTACGGTTTTCTCATCCTTGCGTTGGCCCCTCTCACAGCTAGCGGCCGGTCGTGCCCTCGAGGCTTCGACCATGGCGTGCAGTAGGGCCGCCTTAGGGATACCGCCTACGTTGACACTGCGATGCGTTAGTCTCAGCCCGAAGGATTGCTGCGTCTGTCGTAGATAAAGACACACAGGTGCTGCGTTTTAGGCTCCAGATCAGGTGGATCGAATAAAGGGCGTATCATCGCTGTCTCGGATATACCAGCTTAGTTACGGCCACACGGCTTCGTTACGGAGGTGGGCATGTTTATCTGTGATAATCCCGTAGGGTGGTGTGCTGAGCGAAAGATTATATCTCGCTCCCCTATGTGCCGGAGTGTCCTAGGCACGGCAGCCGATGAGCGAAGAACAAAGTAAAAGACTGTTTCGGGCCGTGGAGATAAAGAGTCTCCTCTGTAAAAGGCGCGATTGACCGTGAGACATTCATTTCCACTTATGTAAACAGCCTACATCTGTTCTGCCGACGCAAGATAAGACTGCCGCTCGAGAAGCTCAGATTTCGCAGGTTCGGACCTCTGACATCCTCATCACCACTCTGGAAACATGCTGCTGTCCAGAGTAGCAACAGTGGCCACCATGGCTGCCCCATCACTAGCGCTGCTCGGGGCCACGGAGTCTGATGTCTTGCGAGAACGCCAGGCCGACCTGTCAGATCAGGACGCCGGTTACGTAAACGCAGCGTACTTCGTAAACTGGTAGGTGGCATGTGCCGCACCTCTGGCCCAAGGTGGCAGAACCCGGCGGCCGATGAACTGGAGACCGGTCTATGGTACCAGGCTTTATCTCATGAGAACTATAGGGCCCGCTACGAGCGAAACTACCATCCCCAGAACCTCTCAGCATCAAGCTTGACACATGTTCTCTACGCCTTCATGGATGTCGGGCTGAACGGAACTGTGTATGTGCTAGGTAATGAAGGAACCTTTGATGCATCAATCTGACCTGGCCATCCATAGCTTTACTCGAGACGCAGGGGCCGACTTGGAGTATGAAGGCGACGGTAAGTGACATGCTCTCATACATAGATCGCTCGCCCCATCTTTCCCATCACCCTTCTTTGCCCTGTCCCATCTACATCTCTGTCCAGACGTGCAGATCCCACCCATACTGATGAACGATTTGCAAATCTCCATGTAGTCCGGGTTGTGGGAAGTGATGATGCCCACGGGTGCGTCAAACAGCTCTACCTTCTTAAGAAGGCCAACAGAAAGCTAAAGGTCATGCTCTCCATCGGGGGCGCCACCTTGTCAACCAACTTCGCTGCAGTCGCCGGCAGTGCTGAGGCCAGGTCGACCTTTGCCGAGTCGGCAGTGACGCTCATGAAAGATTGGGGGTTTGACGGCATCGACATCGACTGGGAGTACCCCGCTGAGCAAGATTCCGACAACGCCGTTTTGCTGATCCAGGCCGTGCGGGACAAGCTCGATACGTACGCCACCGAGTTCGCCCCCGGTCATCATTTTCAGCTTTCCATCGCCGCCCCCGCCGGGTCCGAGCACTACAGCAAGCTGCGGCTATCCAAGCTGGCCCGTCTCCTTGACCATATCTACCTCATGACTTACGACTATTCTGGACCCTGGAGCCCCACGGTTGGGCATAATGCGAACCTTTATCGCAATAGTGACATGCCCGAGTCCACACCTTTCAACACAGACGACGTGGTCAGAGCCTACCTTGCTGCAGGCGTGCCCGCCAGGAAGCTGGTCCTTGGTGCCCCCATCTACGGCCGCTCGTTCCTCGACTCATCCGGTCTGGGATCGTCCTACTCCGGCGTCGGTATCGCCGACTATTCGCTCGGTAGCTGGATGAAGGGCGTCTGGGATTACAAAGTCCTGCCTAAACCAGGGGCGGAGGTTTATTATGACGAGAAGGCTGTGGCTTGTTTTAGTTACGATGCTGCCACCCGAGAACTCATCACTTTTGACACCACTCATGTCATCAACGAGAAGGCTCTCTACGTCAGGAAGAATGGCTTGGGAGGCATCATGTTCTGGGAGGCTTCCGCTGATGCCACGGGGTCGAGGTCGCTCATCGATACCAGCTCTCGGTCACTGGGCAAGCTCGACGACACCGATAACTGGCTTGACTACCCAGACTCAGGATACCGAAACATTGCAAAGGGTATGACTGGTGACTAGCAGACGCCGGCGTGCGACCGAAAGGTGGAGGGGGGAAGGGGTCGGAGCCAAGATTGCGAGCTTGAGAAGATAACAATCCCCTCGGGAAGGGTGGTCGTACACTCACACGGAGCTAGTTAGCAAACAATCTACCAATCATCTCATGAACGCAACTGTCAATACATGTATATAACGGAGTCACTAATAGCAATATTTGATAAACGGGCATCCTTGGTTGGAATTGTGATATCATGTTTGATCATAGACACCATCCGTGGTCTAGCCGGCATCTTCCACATGCACTCGCTTTGGTTCCTTAGGCATGGTGGAGGTCTATTATCGCAAAGCACATCCAGCAGTTTACATGGCTTGCGCGACGGACGATGGTGGCTTGCTTGATCAACACTAATGAAGGCATACTGTAAGTATGGGGCAAATCAACTCTCGTAGTTGTGGTGGTCTCGCTACCCTATACATGTCCATATCCACCTTAACCGATGATTTCATCCTGCACTTTGCTGATGACCCACACACACACACGCCTTATTCGGCCGCCACACGTGAGCCCAATGCTTGTTCAAGTGGGGGGTATTTAAAGTTGTCATTTCCCACCAGCCCTCATTTCGATTCTTTTCTTTCTTTTCTTTCCCCCCATCGCATCACATCTGGGTTTTCCACCTGCGTATCATTCTCTCGCCTATCATGTGGCCTGATCGAGAATGCACGAATGTCAAGAGGGATGTGCTCCGAGGATTGTCGCCTCGTTGAGCGGATTGTGCTTAAACTGCCTACCCTTATTCTCTCGCCCCTTTCTCGGCTTGATTGAGAATGTACAAAACCTCCGAGAGTTGCAAGCCTCGTAGAGTTTACTTCCATCCTTCAGCCCCTTTGATGGCTTGACTGAGAACCTGCAAACCTAAGAGTTGCTCGCCATTGTCTGATGTGCACGGCTTGATCATTAATGCTTGAGCAACAAAACTGTCCCAGGAACATCAATTGTTGGGCCCTTGCTCTCTTGCCCTAATGTTCTTTTTTCTTTACAAAGAAAGAAGAGGGAAAAGGCCTCTCATGGCTCTTGTCTAGCACAATTCTGCCTCTCTCGCCGTCCTGTCAAGGCTTGATTGAGAAAAAAGGATCAGAAGCTGCATCTTTCCCCGAGAACCATAAACCCACGTGGAAGATTTAGAATACCTACGTGATGTCGTCATTCTGTCGCAGCCAGGACATGAGCAGCTCCACCACGTAGAGCATTCAACTAGAAGTCATCCCATCGTCTTCTTACAACCATCTCTCAGTGCTTACATAAAAAGTGCTTTAAGAAACGGCTGAATCGCGCAAGAATTGCGTTCCTAACAGAGTTCTAAATCAGACTGCAACGTGGTAGACTACAAGGTGGTAGACTACACGTTGAGCCAAGCGAAACATGCGCGTTTGGGTAAAAGCTGGCTTCTACCTATGACAAGGCAAAGAAACAGAAAGTAAAAAGAAACCCCCCCGAAGAGGCAAACACGTTCGGAAAGGGATATCCAGGACTGTTGAAACTTTACCTATCTGAAACGGCTGAAACTGGCCAAGGAGCGATTGAAAGCGTATCGTATATTGCCATTTTGCGCCCTATAAAAAGAAAGGGAGGTGGATATTGGAAGAACTAAAGCAGCTTGTCCGTCAAGTGGTTCTCGGCTGAAGTAACAAGTTTTGCACACCCACCGCAGAGAGACATAAAACCAACCAAGATTAAACCTGCCAATCTAGGTGGTGTAACCAGCCGGCCAATTTTTGACTTGGCGAAGCTGCCGGTACGGGAAGGAAGTATTACCTTGAGTTACCCTGTCAGAGACTTGAAGAAACCATAAGCACAAAATCACGTGGGATAAGGGGCAAATTGTGTCCATTCCGGCCAATTAGAAGTAGATCGCACCACACGCGCCAGGAATCAATGATCCATCAATCACAGCCCAACCCACCTGGATTGATACCCAGTAAACCTGCCCAATCAAGAAGGGATGGCAACTTGACGGATCACGACGTTCCAAGCCCACCCCACACATGCTCCAACGAACGTAGAAAGATAGTAACAGCTTAATTATCCAGCATCACGTCCTTCAGTATATATAAGGCTACAGTCATAACCTTAGATAAGTACAGTAATGAACACATGTAGCTTCCTCTCTTACAACATTATCACAGTTTGTTCATGTCCTTACACAGTGTCATTTACTGGTAGTGGAATACTGTGTACTCCTGCATGAATAGTGAAGGACAGCTCACGAAAAGTAACGGCAGGGCTGATGCGCACTGTTGTAAGCGACCCCACTTCAGAACTAGCTTATATACTTGGGGCTACTCCGGAAGTACAGTTATTCATGGCCCTAAGATAGCTCACAGGCAGTTTTCGCGTCCTAAAATGGACGATCTGACCCGCTCATGAAGTATATATGTGTACCTGTAGGTCTCTCTGCTCCAGCACTTCCAAAGAGGATGTTATTGTGAACAGGAAGGTGCACGTGTACAATACTGTACGCCACCAGCTGTCAACACAACTTTACTACCTGAATCAAGGCTCTTGATGTCCCAGTATTCGCTCTGAGGCGCGGGTTGGTTCGAAACCAGGAGACTGTCGAGATCAGCACGGTAATACCGAGGTTAAGACGCATACGGCGACATTTCACGACCTCTATGGTCAAAGGGTGGGATCTAGCCAGACACATATGATACATAGAACGGAGTTAGGATCCAGGGTAGGTAGGTCAAGGATGGCCTCGCCGTGCCTCGTGGACGACAACGTATTGTCCCGACTTGTCATAACTCGAACCGACGAAGATGATGATGGTGGATTCCGTTCGGCTGAGCTCCCACTCTAGGATGATGCGCGCCTTCTTGCAAATAATGCCAACGGTCATCATCAGCGAGGTAGTTATAGGCAGTTATCCTGAGACCATGTACCTAGATTGCGGTCAAGAAAAGTGACCAATTGACTAAATGAGAATACTAGAGTCATAAACAGATGTACAGACGCACAGGTGAGTAGTGTAACGATGCATGCACGCATGGAACTCACAGCCCCGGGTTATCATTACCAGGACGAAGATATTGGGGGCCGATAGAAAGCTGGGCCGGAGAGACCCCGAATTTAGTATGTTAAGAGAGATGATGGCTAGCAACTCGTCACGCTTGAAACATCTGCCGGCCATGTGACAACTTTCTCGTGATGAATTTCTTCTCCTGTGGCCACGGCCTCATCCTCACTGAGCTCCATCACCGACAGCGGTGTCGTCGGATTTCTCACTACTGTTGTCGTTTTCCCAGCTCCACATGTCACTGCTTGAGCTTCGGTTGCTTGAGCTTCGGTTGCCCGAGCTTTGGCCGTCATCTGATTGTAGGCCCCAGCTTGAAGTGCCGTCTGAGTCGTGGGTTCGACCTGGGGTGTAGGCATCGTCATCACTTCCACCATCGCCTCCATGGTCATCTTCTGCCTTCTCCGAAAGCAGGTCTACAAGGGCGTCGTCCCACTGGAACGAGAGACTCTCCAAGTTGGGGAGCTTTGCGGCCTTGCATGTATCCTGTACATATTCCATCAAGCTTCCACATTGACACTCGTGTCTTGCCACCCTGATCGTAAGCCTCTTTACAAGGAACCCCACTGGAGCGGCGTCGACCCAATCACCCAGCATATCATCGAGAAACCGACCGAACTCACACCAGTGTACAACAAAAGCGTTTTGCTCGTAGAAAACCACCCGGGCTTCCTGGAGCAGTTTCTCACGAGCCTGTTCCTCCGCAAGCCATCTCTTGAGGAGTAGGAAATTGCCGATGCTTTTTCCGTTCGACCAGTCGACATACTGACGCATCGCTATCGGATCCTTGTCCACCAGATATCTGTGGAAGATGTCACATCGATGTTCTGGCGAGAGCTTTTCTAGGCCCCCCAAGCTTCCTTTAGCTTTTAGATTGGAGAGATCCTTGCTCGAGTATGCGTCGTGCTCGTCTCTGTCTCCTCGAGGCATGGCGAGTGACTAGTGAGAGCCGTGAGAAGATGGCGACTTAAGTGCATGGTGGGCGGGAACTTCATGGTCATCTTGAATCTGGTTGTGCTGCACGCGGAGAGGGGGACTTACCTCCAGGGATCTTAGCAAACTACGTCCTCGAGCTGGCTCTGCATTGCCTTCTTCCATATCCATCTTATCGGAGCTTTAACAGCGGACGGGTATGTCAGCTTTGAAACCTAGATTGAGGTTGCCACGTTGTAGTTCTTGAGAGTGAGAGACAAGGCAATTGATGTAGGTTCGATCTACCCGAGAAGATCCTGTGTTAACCCGACAATATCATGAAGCATCGAGGCTTTTAAGTCCTCCTTCATAATACTTTGTTGATTGGCACCTACAGCAACCGCCAAGAAGCTGGAATAGAACTCTGGCTTTCTTGTGAATTATGTCCATACTAGACGTAATCACGAGAACTATGGAGTGCGCGAGTGTACTTGTCATACAGGTAGAACATCCAATTTAGGCCGTTGCCGTGTCTCATTGGGCCCCTTTCGAGGCTCAGGAAGTGTACTCTTCCTCAAATAACGAAGAGTACAGACAGAGTAGGCCCCGCAAAAGAGGCTAATATGTACTTTGAATAACACTCATGTCTGGTATTTTATTTTCTTGAATTCATGCCTCGTTACACCCGATTACTTGTGCGTTCTTATCGACTTTCGATCCGTACTCCGTTAATACTAATCAAGGGGAGGACAATAAAACTGCCCTAGTGGAAGAATAATGGGAGAAGAAAGTATAACAGGATGGACAAGCTTTCAAACCAATTGTAAAACTGCGCAAAGAATATTGCTAAGCACTGGCTATATTCTGGGAATGGTCCTCTTTTCTTTTTTTGTAAATTTACAGGAGACTTTATTCAGCCTATATTACCGAACGTTGCCGTGCAGGAGATTGCTCAAAAGCATATCATTTCAGAACTCAGTTATTCACTTTGCGCACAATTCAAAAGACAAAGGTCTTGACACGTATCATCCCCTTCACATTTGAGAATACAGGCCACGTTGCATACGTCCTAAAGTTCAAGTGTCCGTCAGTCAAGTAGACCACGCTTCCAAGCATCTGATTCGAGAATTACCGTGTTATTAAACTACAACGACATGTCAGTTAAACGGCTGCCACTCAGCAATTATAAACATACCAGGTTTGCTGTTACCATACCAGCAAGCACTATCTGGAGGAAGAACCAATACGATAACATGCTGTCTGTTTCGAAGGTGTATAGAACAAAGAAGCCTGTGACAGAATTGCTCAATATGAAGAGGCTATGAGTAATGACGGCACGTTTTATAGATTTCTAGTGGTGCAAACTTGCTACCCTGTTTCGTTCATATTCTCCCAACCTTGGGACCGCTTTTGATATCCCTGCTTGTACCGTTCCTATTTGCACCAGTATCTGTTTTAATACCAGTAAAGTTACTTTCATATACCAGTACACCAGCTCGCATGTACCGGTCCTATCGAAACCGGTATTGGTTTCATTGTTTAACAGAATCAATTTGCTACCAGTATACGTCCTTTTTTATCCCAGTACTATTTTTGACACTGGTATACCCGCTTGCTCATACCAGGATAGGTTCCTTCTTATACCAGTACTACTTTTGATACTGATATACTCCATTGCTTTTACTGGTCCTGTTGAGACTGGTACAGATTCTGTGACAGGTAAACCCGATTTTGTATACCAGTCCCACTTAGACCGCCATCGAATATGTTCCTTACAGTGTCAGTTTTGATATCGATCTCTCTTTTGTTACCGTAATTGCTACTTTCGTATACTAGTCTCACTCACCACCAGCAAGGTTACTTTCTCTATACCAGGCTTGCTTGACAGGTATCAAAATCGGTACCGGTAAAACGCGTTCAAAGTTCATCCTCCACGGGAAATTTACTATCATCCCCGTCCGTCAAACAGACTTGCGTCACATCCAAATTTAAGCAATCATCAAGGTTGATTCCCTGACCATCGGGCGTTGTCAGGGCTAACTGACGCCCAAACCTACGGCGCACGGATTCAATACCTTCAAGAATAGACTTGCGACGTCATGAATGTACAAATCTCCAACATGTATCATATATCAGAATATTCATGGGAGCCTGGTCTGCCACTGGTCGAATGAGTGCCATAGCTGATACATCCGGGCCCGAAACGTCGTCAACCCCTTCGCGTGTGAGAGGATGTGGTGCAACCTGTGAATAACCGAGCTGTTGACTATCTTCGCGCGCATTATCTACCGACTGATCTACTGGTTGTGGGCAATCGAGGATGATAGGGCTGT
This sequence comes from Fusarium dimerum, assembly GCA_013623525.1. NCBI lineage: Eukaryota > Fungi > Ascomycota > Sordariomycetes > Hypocreales > Nectriaceae > Fusarium > Fusarium dimerum. Next base: position 21,273 of record JABGLY010000149.1, read on the forward strand.
GCTGCATTGCCTGATGGCCTCCAGATGGATCAGGCGGCTGTGTCAGAGACACGATGTCGGGCATTGAGTCGTCTTCGGCAAGCTCAAGCCTCCAGAACGCATGAAAAAACAGACTTCCTTACAAAAAGTGACGTGATGTCATTTGAAGCTTCAGTGCGGCTCCGGAACTTTTCCATTGTGAACGAGTGACGGTCTTCAGCGTAAGCTCCAGAATATTGCCGGCCACACCGTCGCGCGATAGGTTCGCCAGGACCTCTAGTTGTAAAAGATGGTTGATAACATTTGGCTGAAGTTTCCGCGCTGTCTTGAAAATGCTCGTCAGAGTCAAGACGATATTCTCCAATCCCTGTCCACCATATTCATATTCAGACGGTGGACGAGCATCTAGCAAGGCTCTCAATGCGACCTCTCGATCAGGGTCTGTTGATACTTGACGATGGATCTCGGGGGACGAGAACCCGAGCTCCTGAGTGCGTAATGCGAGAAGATACCATACCTTTTGATCGGAAATGTATATACGCGCTAGTCCTGAAATAAACTAAATAAACTCCCTATGGTTATCTTGCTCGAGCGGCCAAGATGCCAGTGATCGACCCTGACCAAGTCTACGTCGGAAGTTCCTAAATCAGAACCTGCATGCATACAGTTGGACGCTTCTGGCATTACTGTAGGCATTGTGCAGAGTCCTTGTCAGTTTGCAAGAGTATTTACAGTCCACCGGAGGAAACTAAAGTGTTCAGTACTGCACTATGACGGAACCATTCGGTTCCATAAAATTCGGCCAAGGAGAATGGCGATGCACTTTTAGAAGATTGAGTGACTTGTTTGGCAACCGTCCTGGGTTGGGTTGTCTGGTGAAAAGAAACCGGATCTCGGACCGTCAAGGACCAGGAGCAAGGAGATTACAGTACCGGCGGCGAAAGTACCAGCAGCAAAAGTATTAATCAGCTTGCAGAGAACAAAGGAAGAGTGAGGATACAAGAATTAACGAGGATGAGCGAGGGAAATGAGTTCGATAACAGCACGCATCGTACTCTGTAAGGAAATGGGCTTTCTGATGTCAGTATTGATAACTAGAAACATGTTGATGGTACGACCTAGCCTGCTGTACTCAGGGCTCCCCTTTCCCCCTCAGAAACCTCTTTTTCTCCTTCTGCTGTGTCTGGTTCTCACGGCCCGATCTTTCGTCTGCTTGTGAAGTGTACGTCCCCTTACCATAAGACCAAAATTGGTTACTCTCCATAGGGAGGCTGCCGTGGTGACATGAAAGCTACCCATGATCTCTTTCGCCCCGCTGCGTGCTATCTTACTGTCTGCAGATCATTTCGATCCAGAGAGTCGAGGTTGGGCAACTGGGACGCTACTCAACCTACTTGATCTTGCTCAGAAAGGCCGCCATAACAAGAGCCAATGAAGCAACGAGAGATGGCCTCAAACCGGTCATCAGGAGGAGCACAGAGAGGGAACATATGGAGGAAGATTCCGGGGCTGCCCTCCCAATCTGCCTGTCTGTCTCTCTGATCTCTGAATCTTGGAGGCCACCTCCAACAGAGCCCGTATCACATCCTGCTCCGCAACTGATTCTTCCTGGTATTGCCTACCAACCCAAATTACGATGATCCATTTATTGCCTGAAGAGCTCATCCGCGCCATCGCCGAGTCGTCTTCGCTCAGTAGTCAGGCGTCGCTGGCGCTCTCGTGCCGTCGTCTTCGCGGTACTTGCAGCCAAATCCTGTTCAGCAACGATATCCGCCATCACGGTGCTTCCTCTGTTTTCTACGCCATAGTGTACTGCCTTGACGACGATCTTGCCTTGAGGATTCTGGAAACCGCCAGGACAAGCGGGGCAGACTTCTTAACGTGTCGCGACGGTCAACGGTATCAACGCTTCATGCACGGCGAAGATGCAGCACTCTACTCGCCTATCCATCTTGCCGCAAGGAGAGGGTTGGATGCGATCGTGTCATATCTGGTAGGTTGTGGGGTATGTGCGGACGGTCCAGATGATACAAACGGTTCCAGAATGACACCACTCCTTGAAGCGATCGTAAACAACCATGAATCAACCGCAATGTTGCTGATTTGCCGAGGCGCGCAGAAAGATCTCCTCCCTCCAAAGTTCATAGCTTTCCGAGCTGCGATCCGGTATAATCTACCACTTCTTACGAGGTGCATTGTGGAACGGCACGGTGTTGATGTCAACGAGGATGTAGGCTATGGGTGTACGCCTCTGAATCTGGCCATATGTTGCAGGAGTGAATCCGTCATACCGGTCCTTCTCGAGCTCGGAGCCAGCGCCGTGGTGGCAATGCGAACCATCTGTCGGAACCACACCTTCCTCTCCCTGTTGTGGACTCTGCGGGTCGGTTCGGTGGCGTTGAGGAAGTCTCTCAGTGTGTGGGACCTCCTACATCTAGCCGTTGCCGTCGCATCAGAGAAGGTCAGCCCTGTGCAGAAAGGGCAGCAGATGAGGGCAATGGAGAGGGTGCTGGACATCTTGGAAGAGGCGAGAAAGAGGCCCGACACCGTCAACGGCGAGGCGCTGGACAATGACTTGAGGAGTACTCTAGACGGGCTTCTGCAGCTGGTCCTGTCAGTCGCTAGGGCAGATGGACACTTGGTCTCGCCGCTGCTGCGAAGCGGAGCAAGGGTTCAGATCGGCGCTTTCATGGAGCTACTAGAGATCTTGAACTCCGCCAGATTCAGAGAGAATAGGTTGCGTTGTCTTCGCCTGTATCCGAAGCTCCTGCAATGCTTCGATCTCGTATACACATACTGCACCTGCCCCTCTCCCCAAGCAAGTGGATTCTCGGTAGAGTTCTTCCTCCAGAACGTGCCTGAAGAAGCAGTTCAGCTTGTGGCCGAACTAAAACAACAGGGTCTACCCTTGACTTACAGAGGACTGGAAGCGATGGACCATAGCCGCATCGGAAAGTGATCCAATAAGTGATCCAATAAAAGTCGATTGGCTGTTCAACTGACTCGACACCCACGATCCAAGTCTCCGCCCCTCTGTTCCATAAGGATTCCACCCGGCCGGATCCTGAGCCGAACGGTAGCCTACGTGACATACCACTGGCCTGCCCGCTGAGGCTGTATTACTGGGCAGGCCTGTTGGATGCCGCCGCATGAAGCTGGCTACCTTGGAACAAGAGACTATCAGCCGACTTGAATTCAAAACAAGCACGTTATGCTGCTATTCCTTCGACGGCTGTATGGGGGAACCATAAGCCTAAAGAAGCCTTATTTTGCCCTGTAAGGCTGTTTCAAAGACCAACCACAACTATCTGCGTCACTCATCTTGTCACATTCTTATGGTTAACCATAAGGTAGACTGGCAGTATATACCAATTTAACAAGTTAGCAAAGTCATTGGATGAAACCTGCTTTCTGAATCATGTTGATCGTGGAGGAGGAGGACGACGGAATTGTAGGTGCCTAAAACTATTTTATGCTGTTCATTATCTTTGTTATCATTCTTGTAATTAGCAGTTGTCTTGCTAGCAACGCTCGGGGTTCGTGTAATACATACCAGGTCTACCTGATCTACGCGCGGCGGAAGTTTGAGTACTACCACCATTCCCAGTCACACTATTCGCAAGTTCAAATCCCAACTCTAGGCTAGACAAGCGTAGACATAAAATAAGAGTGAAAGACATTAAGAGCCCCAAGTAGGTTCTAGTGGCATGGTATATGCCCAGGAACTGATGTGAAACTTCTCGTAGGAGCTCTGTTGTAGATCCTAGAGGTTCGGCGGTGACTTCAAGGACCTTGAACTTTGTGCCGAGTTCAACACGGGTTCGCAGTGATATCCAAGACATGATCCGTCCTCAGAAGAAAAGTCATCATCTGACTAGTGACTCATATTGACTTGGCCAAGTCCCATGCTAGCCATACATGATAGCACGCAGGTTTAGCTACTACATGTCGATGAAAATATGGATGCTCATCCTGCCCGCCCTCCTCTGCCTCCAGCACTTCTTCGGAAAGCCTGATGGCTAGGTTGATTAACATCGAGCCCCAGAGTTCCCCTCGAGACCTTCTGTTTTGCTATATTCTCCGCTTTCTTCACATCCTCCCTGTGGCGTTTGTCGGTATCATCGAAGAGGGGACAGTTGCCTGGTTTGCCCCCTCCGCCGGCATCGTCAAAGTGTCGGTAATCGCACGAAGCTGAGCAGATATAGCACTGCGTGTTACCACATCCATTTCGAGGACATTGCATCTTGTTGCATCCCGTTGATTTGACGAATGGGGTCTTGCCTGGGCTCCCGTCTTAGCATTTTTTTCTCCAGAGTTCCTGAGACTCAGCTTACACTTGTTGCATTTGCGAACCAGAGCACCGGTCATGGCTTCTTCAACTGCTAGCCTCGCATCGAGACGCTTACTGCGACGTTCCTCAGAGCAGGACATCGGAACGTGGGTTTCTTTCTTGCAGTGGCGACAACTGACCCTCAAACATTCCGGGTTTTGACAGCGAAATTCCTCGTCAACCTCGACAGGTAGAGCCTCGGCAGCATAGTTGCAGAACGGGCATGACACCAGGTTCTCAATGTCTGCCAAACGTAGGACGACTTCTTGTTCGATCGCATCAAGAGCCTTGATGTGGTTGGCGGTGAGGAATTTATCTCTCTCCGCAATGCTGAAACGAGCATGGCATCCATCTATTGACATGCAATGAAGCTCATATTGGACAGCGCAATCTGGTTTTCGGCATTTCTACGCGAGCATTCGAGGCAAAACAACTACATGTTGAGTTAGCGAGGGAGTTGAGATTCGGCTTGCAGATTAGAAACTCACATGACGCAGGCGTCCTTCGCAACTGACGAGACGGTTCAAAGGATGATCCGCAAAACAACACTGGCATTCGGCCATCTTTCCCTCCTCAACTCGTTTTGCTTTGAATTGTCTCCGCCAAGTTTGTAATTCTGATTAAAAAACCAGCCGAGCAGCCATCAGCTCCTTCATCAGGGCTTTCGCCCCGTCATCAACCTTAGCCTGAGTAAGAACAAGTGGGAGGTTCTTGGCGTCATAACTGACTATCCTTGGAGTGGGGCGTTTCTTGTTCTGCCATGGAAGTGTTTCGTTGTTGTATGTTGCTCTTGCATCGAGGTTGCCCAGGACCATATATGTGGGCAGCAGGAGATTACTATTCTGATTCATGTATTTTCTGTATTACTCTGCTTGGTATGTGACGGAAATCACTCGAGATCATCCTTTTGCTACACCGTGTGTTAGCTCATGCGCCAAGGGGAGGAATTGTATCTTGGAATTCGTATTGGTATGATACGGGGGATGATTATCTGTCAAGCCAAAATTCCAAATATCAGAAGCAGACGCACACGCTCCAGATAATACGGGGAATCTGGAAAAACTCACATAAGCTGGGCTGCTTGGCTCTCCCGAGGATTTGGGGATCGCTGGCTGCTATACTCTCGTTTCGCTTTGGAGACCTCGCTCTCTGGACTCTTCGCATCGGCATCGCCTCCATCACTGCGTTTCCTTTTGAGTGGTGATGTGAGAGGTTTCTTGATGTAATGAATCCCTTTGTCTCAGTCGTCGAATAGCTTGTCCAGGACTCTACCTGGTTCAAAACCCAGTGGTGCCGCGAGCTTTGAGAGATATCGGGGGCAAATGTCGATAAGTACGGCGACGACGACTCGGATGGATCTGAACCCCAGCAAGCACACTCGTCTGTGCCTTTGCTTCTTAGAAACTCTAAAGGGCACAGATTTTCTTGTTTGCGTCAACTTTGAAGGGTCTTGACAGTCGTCCATCATACGTCTCCACTATCACATACCAATCACAACTTCTTGAGAAGCTCATCGGTGGGGGCAAGCGGGAGTAACTGGGAGCTAGAATATCTAGTCCAGCGCTTACCCAGAACCATTTGCTCGATTTGGTCAGTTTGTATGCTTGGAGACCTTGTACAGCCCTGTTCAGGTTGACTGACCGCAGATGTGAGTGATAGTTATGCCTTTCCGGCTGCCTTTCTTTCAAATAGGAGCTTCGTGGGTGATGTCCAGAATGTTCCTCTGGAACCAATCCCAGTACACAGTCGCGGTCCAGTGCCGTAGGTATTGGATAACAGTAGCGATTGTGTAAATGCCGGCTAAACAAGTAGTATCGCCAAAGATAAACTTGGCCCAGAGGATCTGCTAGCTGTCAGTACTTGGAAAGAAATGCCGCTGCATCGTCGTAGACACGGCTGACGGAGGAGGGGAGGAATACTCACTGTTTTGCTGCCTTCTCGTGTCGTCGCCGCAAAGCTCAACTGATGGCCTTGGGTGATTATGGCTGGCAATATGCCAAGCTCTTCCAGAGCAGTCTCAGCATGTGCCTCACCTCCAGCTCTCACCAGTACGTATTTGAGGTAGTTCCACTGCGCAGCTTGCCATGTGCCTATCTACAAAGTCGCATTATCCTCATCATCGCCTGATCTTTTAGTCTCCAGGCTGATGGATATTGGCTCAGCTTTGAGTCCGAGATAGGATGTGTGATTCATGCACAACATTGGAAGAGAACGCCTCAGCTCATTGGCCTGGCCGGCGTAGTCCTCCCCGCTATCGACATCTGCTCCAGGGTTGATGTAAATGCAGAAGTCGACGAGCTTAGATCCAGCCGCAGTAGGCAGATACTCCTTGGTGATAGTGGCAGAATGACTAGTAGGATTAGCGACACCAGTAGTGGTGTTTAGGGACGGCTTCAGCAGCATACCACGAGATGACATCGACTAGGTGTGGACGCTGCCCAACCCGGAAGACCTTCTCCAGGAGACGATGATGGACCTCAAAGTTCCATGCAATTTCCGAGTGGCTTTTCTCAAAACACTGTCTTGCGTAGCTCCCCCGGCAAGCGCACTCGTCTGTGCCTTTGCTTCTACTCTGAAGCGCACAGCATCACTCTGAAGCGCCCCTGGGCCATGGTAAATTGTCTGTCGTCACTGCGGTGTAAACATCGCCAACTCATAAGTTACTAGGAGGAAAGCTACTCATCAACACATTATGTCATAGTAGGAGGCAATAGCTCCCGTATGCTACAGTACTGTAAGATCATAACCAAGGACTTTTTGCGTGGTATACTGGACGCCTTTAATGACGGCGTGACTAGCAGTCCGGTTCCCATCGTTTCTGGTGTTTGCACCCACCTACCGCGACAGTACAATACAGTACTGTACGTAGCCCATAATAACATTTCTTCTGTAAGTCGAAAGATAGTGGCTCTAGCTCTACGACCAGAAGCGGATCCTATATTGGAATTGCTCGCCTAAATGCGTTTGCCAGCTGACCTTGGCTTGGAAGTTCGGTTCCCTCCTAGGGATACTCTTGTTTCGAGGGCTAGAGTATGACTTTGGAAGAGCATAGTCCATGTTAGTAGTGCGAGCTGCCTGGTCCGCAACATCTCAGTAGCCAGACTTGGACCCCGAGTTGCGAATACACGGCCATTCAAACCCTGCTATCTATAGTATGCGCGATGGATCACTTCCAACTCATGAGATTATTTATAGGAGACGCCGCAAGTGCTTTGAGCCGTAGAGCCTACTGTAATCAGGAAGTGGCACAGATAACCTTGACAAGCTGCTCATCGGCCACTCGCTAGTTGGAGCCTCCTGGAACCCTTAGACGTACTGTCACCCGAACATTCAGAAGCCGCAATGAAGGCCCAGCAGTACGTCTCAATAAACCCTCTAACCAAGCTCTACTCAGCGCTAACCCAAGACCGAGATTCGATCCGGCCACTCGGAAGGTGAGGCTCAGCGATATCAGCGTCCCGGAACCGGCGGGAGGCCAGATCCTGATCAAAGTCGTGGGCGCGTCGTTATGTCATCTCGACTGTTTGCTGCTGGAACCTGACTTCTTCCTGACGGAAGGGCTGGGAAGCCCGATAACAGTGGGGCATGAGGCGACCGGTATCGTCAAGCAGGTTGGGCATGGAGTGGATAAACTCGTCGTTGGGGATGCCGTTGGACTCCTTGCATCAAGCGGGCGGAGTGAACCTGTGTCCTGCCAGACATGGTAAGCATCGTTGATTCCGCAGGCATTCAAGCTGCTAGCTCGGTCAGGTCTAAAAAGAAGAAAAATTTTCAGGTTGAAGTACGGGTGGCCTAGCGGTTTGGAGGCACGTGGGTTCAACCGTGACGGGTACCTTCAGGAGTACGTCGTCGTCGACGCCTGTAGTGCTGTGAAACTCCCCGACACCCTGGATCTTGCCACTTCGGCCCCGCTCTGCTGTGCGGGTGTCATTGCGTACGGAGCAATCAAGGCGTGCGACCCGGCGCCGGGTAAGTGGCTCGCCATCATTGGAGCCGGCGGTGCTGGTAGGATGGCGATCCAGTACGCGAAAGCCATGGGTTTCGTCGTCATTGCCGTGGACAAGGACGAGAATCAGCTGAACGACGCAAAGAAGGCCGGGGCCGACTACGCCTTCAACTCGGTCACCTTACCTAACTATGCAGGAGTTATTCTGGACCGCACCGGTGGCGGTGTGGATGCCGCAGTCAGCTTTACCTCGTCCAGCCATGCCTGCGACGACATGCCGAACCTGATCAAACTGGATGGAATTCTGAAAACGGTCGGCCCCGTCAACCAGCTCGGTGCCGAGCCGTTCAACGCGAGAGAGGTCGGAAACAGGGCTGCGAAAGACTTGCAAGAATGTGTCGAGTTCAGCGCGAAGCACAGCGTCGAGCCCTTTGTTAAATTCATCGACTTGAAAGATGTCCCGACGGTGCTGGAGAGGATGAGAAGAACATCGAATAGGGAGCATTTGTGTGTCAGATTCTAAGTCTTCAGATGCCAGACATGCCGGTGGCGTCGGGGAATGTGGGAAGGACCGCTCAGTTCCTCGCATACGTGCATCAATCAATCTTATGTGTTCACTCAAAACAATGATATCGTGGTTTGCGCCTGTACGATCTGACCGTGTATCCAGTTTCTAGTGGTTGATAAACCACTCGTTAACTAGATTGCTTAGACTACTGACATGAATGCCACCTGTGCAGAAATAATGTCTATTATTATCGAGACTTCCATCTACTCGATATCAATAACTCCGTCTTCTTTGACCGACAGGATCGTTACGAAGGCATCTAAAGTCTCTTTCGCCTTGCCCTGACTAGCCCTTCCTCCCCCTCTCTTAAACTTATTCAGCAGGTGCCGTCTCGACGATCTGCGTATGCACAAAACACTATAGTTATCTGACAACGGACTGGAATTAAGAGAAGATGAATAAAGGCAAACGTCCTTGTATGTATACAGTATTTACTGGGTTGCATCATCTATCTTGGTCAATATTTGTCGTCAGTCGCGCACCCCCCGCCCCGGCTTGTTTCGTTCTTTCTTTCTC